>SJYO01016970.1:124025174-124164095 GCA_006410555.1 Capra ibex | reverse complement strand
CCTCATTCGCAGAAAATTAAAGTACCGACGTCAGTGGTAGACGTCACTAAAACCTCGGGTCTTTTTATTTTAGACTGTGACAAAGGTGACAAAGGGGTAGATAAAGGGTACTTCACTACCCTGGTCTACGATACTAGAAGTAAAAGACTTACAACTCGCAATTCGGTTGAAAAAGTGAGAGGAGAAAGTGAAAATAGTTCTCCGAAAAATCAAGGAGAAGTGAAAGACGGTATTCCCACCACAGTAGACGTATAGACTCCAACAACTATAAAGAGGGTCGTTAGAACTAAGGTCGAACACGAAGAAGGTCGGGTCGTAAAGAGTACTCCATGAGACGTATCTTCAATTTATTCGTCCCACTATTATATGTCGGAACTGCATGAGGAAAAGGATAAACGTTGGTCAGACAACAAGGTACAGGTCAAGATTGACAACGAAAGACTAGACGTATGTCTAAAGAGTTCTCCGTCCAGTCCACCAGACCATAAGGGTAGAGAAAGTCTTAAAAGGTGTAAAATAACACTAGGTGTGTCAGTTTCCAAAACCGTATCAGTTATTTCATCTTTGTCTACAAAAAGACCTTGAGAGAACGAAAAAGCTACTAGGTCGTCTACAACCGTTAAACTAGAGATTCCCGAAGGATTTATCACTATATACAGGAACCATATGTTTTGTGTTCTGTTTTAATTCAAAAGGTCTAGACCCTTCTGAACGGAACACGTCGATCACAATCGTCAACATTTAGGGAGAAAAGTCCCCAAGACCACCGGTTCCCTTCGACGTGACTCTATACGGTCCTTTACACCGGTCGACCAAAGGTAATTCAGACACACTGGAATCGGTTTATGTGTTTATACAGTCTTGAACTCCTCTCACACACACAAGAGAAAGATCGGTAGATAATATAAATCCCCGAAGGGACCGTCGAGATTAAATAAATTGATTGTACGTCTCGTGTAATACTCTTTGCGACCCGACCTACTCAATGTTTGACCTTAGTTCTGTCCGTCCTCTTTGTAGTTATTGGAAACCATACACCTACTATGGCTGGATTACCGTCTTTCACTTCTCCTTGATTGTTCGGAGAACTACTCCCACTGCCTCCTCTCACTTTCTCGGTCGAATTTTGATTCATAATTTTTGATTCTAGTACCGTAGGACAGGGTAGTTACCGTTTATCTTCCCCTTTTCCATCTTTAGCGCTGTCTAAAGGAGAAGAATCTCAGATTTTAGTGACGTCTACCACTGACGTCGGTACTTTAGTCTTCTACTAACGAAGAACCGTCCTTTCGATACTGTTTGGATCTATCACACAATTTTTCCTTTCTGTATTAAACGTTGTTTTCAGGCATATTCGTTCCAATACCAGAAAGGTCATCAGCACATGTCGACACTCTCGATCTGTCAGTTATTTCTTCCGTTTCGTGACTTTTTGACTACGAAAACTTGACACCACAACCTCTTCTGGGAACTCTTAGGGGACCTATCGTTCCTCTAGTTAGGACTTATGAGTGAACTTCCTGACTAGGACTTCACTATAAAACCAATGAACTGCACTTGTCGACTGAGTAACCTTTTCTAGGACTACGACCCGTTCTAACTTCCGTCTTCCTCTTCTCCCGCTGTCTCCTACTCTACCGACCTACCGTAGTGAGTATGTTGCCTGTACTTGAACCCGTTTGAGACCCTCTACCGTTTCCTGTCCCTCCGGACCGTACGACGTCAGGAACCCCAGCACTTCTCAACCCGTGCTGAGTTGTTGACTTGTTGACAACCGAGTCTACCATTTCTTAGACGGACCTTACGTCCAAACTAGGGACTCAACCCTTCTAGGGGACCCCTTCCCTTATCCATGAGTGAGGTCATAAGAACGGACCTTTAGTAGATAAATTTGGGTATCTCACTTTTTTTCCTCGTACAGTTAAGAAAAGTACGGTAAATATAAATTTATTAAACAGATAATAAATTTATTTTTGATGGATGAGGTGGGGAAAAAGAATGGTGAAAATGGGAGGGGTTTAAATACTAAAACACCCAGTTTTAATCAAACGAAAAAGAAATAGATTTGATTTGAGGATTAAGACATTGAAGATTATACGTACATTTGTTAAGGTATAGGTCCCCGAAAAGGATACCTAGATTTCATTGTAATTGGTGGTTCACTTCTAAAACAACAACAATCTCTTCCTTCATTTTATCATGTTATGAGAAATATAAATAAAAACTATGCAAATCTTACGGTGTATTTTATCAAGAAACTCTCGACTTTTTATTTGGAACATCTAAAGTGAATATATACTCTTGATCCCGTAATAAGTTTCTATTTGTAAAAAAAAAAATTTCCTATGGCGATTCCACGAAAGTCTAGTGACATCGAATGTGTATAAATTGTGTTTTACTAAAAAACAATTATTTTTAAATATATTACTGTGAAAGGTCATATATTACAGAGGAGTAAAATTATGTAATGAAGTTCTTGTTAATTATTTGTACTTAATAATTTCTGTAACGAAATTTTTTCTAAAACTCCCACTTTAGCAGAGTACAGTATGTAAAATGTATCGAAAGACATTCATAAGTGACGTTTAGTTATCGAAACTCTGGACGGCACGACAAAATAATTGAACGGAGGAGGAAGGTGTCATATTAATTCACACAACCCCTCCCCTCTGAATAAAACAACGGGAGTTGTAAAGTAATTAATCAAATGTCTTTCCACAAAACGGGTATTTGAAAATTTTCAACTCTATGTTAACTAGACACTATAATATAACCACAGTCCACGTGTCATACTGTAAGTTGAAGGGACCACCGAGTCTGCCAATTCGCAGACAGATGTTACGTCCTCTGGACCCAAGCTAGGGACCCAGCCCTTCTAAGGGACCTCTTCCTTTACCGCTAAAGGTCCTGATAAAGGTCCTGTGAGGTCCTGATAACGGACCTTTTAGGGTACCTGTCTCCTCGGACCATCCGATGTCAGGTACCCCAGTGTTTCTCAGCCTGTGCTGACTCGCTGAAGTGAAGTGAAGGGAAGCATGAGGTAAATATCGATAATATTTTATAACCGATAGTAGAGACACGACATGTTATATAGGAACACAGAATAAATCAAGTACGGAAAATTAGAGGATGGGGATAGAACGAGAGGAGAGGATGAGAGAGGTGACCCTTGGTGATCAAACAGTAGATCTAGAAACTCAGACAAAGAAAAACAATATCAGAGATCAAATAAAAAATCTAAGATGTAATTCACTATCGTATGTCATAAATAGAGAGACAGACTGAATAAAGTGATTCGTATTGTAGGAGGTCAAGGTAAGTACAACGAAGTTCAGGGTACTTGAAAGTAATTATCGTCTAACGGAAATCTCACGGTACAGTCCGCGACACAAGAAACACATTGTCTGAAGAGTTGTATATAGGGTTTTTTCCTCGTCCTTTTCTCTCTCGAGAGAGTCTATTGAGTGATAAGGTCGTGACTATGGACGTAGTTCATGTCTCCGACTAAAGAACCAAGTGGTACGGGGCGGGGGGCAAATTCAGTTCAGGAACAGAAAACATCTGTTTTCGACACAATTTCTCGTGTTCTCTTAGATTGTGGTAAAGTAATTCCACCGAAACCTCTGGTTTTTTCTTAGGAAACTTAATACATCTCCTGTAGTAAAGTGACTGTCTACCCGAAGCACATGAGTTGCATGAAGTCATTCGGACATTAACACTCGATAGACGAAAACCGTTACGATGTCTCAGTATATAAGGTTTGAATCCTCTTATATTTAAACTTTCTTAATTCTGTAAAAGATTTTTATGTGAACTTAATTTACACCTTCTGAACTCCACTTCTTTCTTAAAATTTCGATTACTATAATAGAGAACTATTGGAAATGTTTTCGTGTTCTGACTAAATAGTGTACTCCTTATTCGTCTGAAGTGTGGGTTTATGGTTCAAAAAGTCTTTTTCTAAAACCTCCTCGTTCGTTTCTTTTTTCTTAGTGTCGATGTCAAAACGTCCATTTTATTTCGATATATTCCTTACAATTCCCTGAAGGCCCCACAAGATCACTAATTCTGAGGTTCGAAGGTGATGTCCACTCGACCCAAAGTAGGGACCAGTCCCTTGATTCTAGGACTTTCGGTGCACTGTGTCGGTTTAGTTGTTGTCGTTTTTGGGGTCCCGACGTTCTTCGCCTGGTAATATTACTCTTACTGTCGATCATAGTACAATGTACTTTTTAAATAAACCTAATGTCTTATCACATTAGAGAAGTCAGTGTTTCTATTTTCGTTGATTTTCAGACGACATTTCATCTTGACTAATTTGTTCGTTTATTCTCTTTAATCAGGTGACCAGGGCAGTTCTAGAATGACGGAGAAAAGATTTTAATAAAAAAGGTCGAATTTTGTAAAAAAAATTAAATTTGAAAGGAAATCTAAATAAGAAAAAGAAGAAAAAAATGACCTCATATACACTAAATGTTACGACACAATGACGTAGAAATTTCTCTCTTTGACTCTCTACATTAGTCTTCGAAGGCTCGGACATCTTTTACGATGTAGTTCACTTGTCGAAGTTCTTAGGCTAATCTCAGTAGGAAGGAGGTAAAGATCGGGTGAACGTTGTATTAGACTTCCAGTCAGATGTGTTCTTTCCTTGGTCCTGTGAACAGACACACACACAAGGGTGAGACGAAAGTTTCCGTCGGAAGTAGTCACCGGGTCGGTGAAAAAAGTTATTGTTTGAGTGGTGATCCAACGTCAGAATCGAGTTGGGGAGGAAACTCTTGTTTAATGATACGTATTTTATTTATTTGATGTTCCTATATAGTATGTTGTGTCCCTTATGTTAGTTATAAAATATCATTGAGATTTACCTTATATTCGAAATTTGTAATACTTAGTGATACAACGTGTGGACTTTGTCTGTTAAGACGTACAGTTAATGTCGAGTTTTTTGTTTTTTAGGTGAGTATTCGTCAATTGGTAAATCACCAAATTGTGTATAATGGAAAGAGAGGACTGTTTTCGACTGTGTTCGGTGTAAGTCAAATTGTTAGTCAAGTGACCAGGTAGGTTTACGGCACGTCTGTGTGACAAAAGGTTCTCGTATTTTTGAGTGTATAACGGACAGTTTTACAAGGGTGAGTAGTCGTCCGCGGGAGGAATTCTTGAAGGAAGGTAATGTTCGCGTATTAGTACATCGGGGGGTATAGTAAGGAACCCATAAAATTCAGAGATCAAAGTTACATCTTGTTTACCAATTTATTCATGTATTAACAGGAGGAGAAACAAAGTAACGAATATGACCCAGGACTCTAGAGGT
Organism: Capra ibex; assembly: GCA_006410555.1. Classification (NCBI taxonomy): domain Eukaryota; kingdom Metazoa; phylum Chordata; class Mammalia; order Artiodactyla; family Bovidae; genus Capra; species Capra ibex. The sequence goes on along the minus strand of SJYO01016970.1, from coordinate 124,158,775 downwards.
ACATTCCGGTACCTCCAACTGAGGAAACTTTACAGGTGGACAGTCATTAATAACAGTCGTGAACGTGATCATCAAAGGTCTTTTTTTTTTTAGTCCATTATAAGTAAGAAATTAGGGATTTCCTAAATGTATGTAAAAATTACCCAACAATGTTATTTCGTTATTTCCGTATAAAAATTTCCTTACACTGTGAAGAGTAAAATTTTCTCTTTTAGGTCTTTATTTTGTCTCTTCGTTTTGTTATTAAAGAATAACCATTACGTAAACTTAAAAAAACTTATAAAAGATTACCTTCACGGACATTTATATAAGGTGTTTACTGAGTCAAGACACCCACAAAATCCCACCTCCTCTATCGATAGTGTTTGAAAAGACCTCGTTTATGACTCTTTTTCGGAAATCCACTTGGACAAAGATAAAAGGACCGAAACCGAACCTCTACCTTCTCACAGGTCATTCGTTCTTTTATGGTTTCCGTTCCGTCCCCTTTGTCGAGAACGGAGGGGGGTAAAAGACCTTCGTTCGAGAGAGACGTACTGGGCGGGGGACGGGGGTAAGAGTCTTCGACCGAAAGAGTCCGTCCTAATTTACCGTCGGTGTTCAAGTCTCCCCTCGAACGAGTGAGTTTCACACGGGGGTATAACCCGTCGCAGTCGTAGTGGTGACCGAATCTCGAACAATCTTTAAATTTAAGAATCCGGGATGTGACCAAAACCACCAGATCAACGATTCAGCACAGGTTGAGAACACTGGGGTACCCGACATCGGACTGTCCGAGGAGACAGAATACCCTAAGAGATCCGTTCTTATGACCTCACCCAACAGTAAGGGAAGAGGTCCCCTAGAAGGGTTGGGTCCCTAACTTGGGTCCAGAGGACGTGACGTCCGTCTAAGAAATGGTTGACTCGATGTTCCCTTCGGGATCCGGGATGGGATTTAGATGAATTAATCTTATCGACCCCAACTTTGAATATCGAATGATACTTGCTACAGCCTAAACACTAGAGGCTTCTTCTTCTAAATCGAAACCCTGGTCCCTGGTCCGAACTAGAGAGTTCTCGAAAACACATCGTCTCATGATAATTTCACTTTTCCCCTGACTCTTTCGAAGACTGTATCTGTAGTCTTCCCCCTACCTCTCACGGGGGAGCGATCAGATTCGTTCCCTAAATGTGTGTAAAAATTACCCAACAATGTTATTTAGTTTTCTTACAGAGTTCCAACATTTCTAGAATGATCTGGATGAGGGTATTAAATGTAAAATTCTATTATCCTAATCGGTCTTCCAAAAGTCCTTCCTCTTTGACAGGAGTTCGTCCTATGTAACAACAATATATTAGGAATCATGTCATGTCTCAAATTTGAGTCAACTAACAAGACATTAGTAGTCGAGGCTCAAATTTCTTTTTGTGCAAAATACACTGATTCCGATTCCTTACATCTCGCTCTCTCTTTTCTCTACAAACAAAAAGAGAGGAGGAACTCTTAAGGTCTGGGTATAAAGGTAAAACTCTCGGGGTCTGGGGAAAGAGGAGGAGCCCTTAGGGCCTGAAGAATAGTTGGACGAATCCTTAACTAAGAGAGTTTGATTTCCTTAAACGTAAAATTATTCGAGATCTCTACTGACTAAGTACAATTTCGAACTCTTCGTGACCAGGTATCGGTAACCTTCGGATTTTCACTCCGACTCAGACAGTCACTCCGGGTGTCCTCCGAAACGGGTTCAACTCTGTCTAGTCGTCAGAGGAAGTCGGTGGTCCGTTGTCCCCGGTGATGAGGAGTACCTCTCCTCCGTCGGTTCTCTTTCAGGACCCCAGGGTCCTCGGACAGAACGGGGACACAGAATTCTAGTACATTCGGTGTATGGAGAGAGGGGTCCATAGACCGGAAGGACCTCCTCCCTTCTTCTATTTATTCTCTGAACCATAGAGTACGTTCTTTTGGGTTCGTGATGGGTCTTCTTAATAAATTTTATAACCTATCTTGAAAATTGATCTAACCTGTAAAAAAACAAAATAACAAACAAAAAGATTCGTCTCTTACCACTCGTACCCTTCTTCTGCTCTAGTCGATGTTTCACTTCTTCGATGTTCGATAGACATGTAAACTTAATACAATTGTACGTAACATTTAAAGGTTCTCACTTTCCGACATATCGTAAAGGTGTGAATAAAGTTGTGTCTAGGGATAAAAGGGGAGGTTTTCCTTATTTTCGATTGTGACTGACACGTGAATAATAAACGGTCCCTGATATAATTCATTCTTGTGAACCTATCTTATCTCTGATCTTATTGTCCTTTCATCTAAGGTACAGTAATGGTAACATCGCCACCTATACTTACTTCGCTTCTGAATTCTGAACCCCAGGAGGTACCTTTGTTGATTTTTACGGGTAGTAAGTCGCTTCCTTACTTATTTTTACTACACCGTGTGTGTATTAACTTATAGTGAGTCGGTATTTTTCCTGACTTTAACACGACAAACGTCTCTGTACCTACCTGAATCCCTGACAGTATGCCTTACTTCATTCAGTCTTTTTGTTTATGGCATATAATTGCGTATATACACCCTAGATCTTTTTAGTATATCCACTTGAGTAAACGTTTCGTCTTTCTTTGTGTAACATCTCTTGTTTGTACACTTTTAGTTCCCCTCTTTCCCTCCACCCTACTTAACCCTCTAACCCTGACTGTATGTATACAAGACACACACACAATCAGTGAGTCAACATAGGTTGAGAAACACTAGGGTACCCGACATCGGGTGTCTGATAAGTAAGACAGGTATCTTAAGAGCTCCGTTGTTATGACCTCACCCGACACTAAGACAAGAGGTCCCCTAGAAGGACTGAGTCCCTAGTTTGGACCCAGAAGAGGGAACGTCTGTCTAAGAAGTGGTAGACTCGGTAGTCCCTTCGGGTATATATATGACGACGACGACGACGATTCAACGAAGTCAGCACAGGCTGAGACACGCTGGGGTCTCTACCGTCGGGTGGTCCGAGGGGGCAGGGACCCTAAGAGATCCGTTCTTGTGATCTAACCCAACGGTAACGGAAGAGGTTACGTACTTTCACTTTTCACTTTCGCTTCAACGAGTCAGCACAGGCTGGGAGTCGCTGGAGTACCTGACATCGGAAGGTCCGAGGAGGTAGGTACCCTAAAAGGTCCGTTCTCATGACCTCACCCTACGGTAACGGAAGAGACGTATATATATGATGTTACGTATTTTATCTAGTGTTCACTCTTGGACGACGTATCGTGCCCCTTGGACTGAGTCGCGAGATACCACTGGAGTTACCCTTCCTTTAGATGTTATCTCCCCTATATACACATGTATGTCACCTAAGTGAAAAGGCATGTCGTCTTTTGTTGTATTGTAACATGTCGATGATACGAGTTTATTTTTAATTAATTTTTTTTTAATCCCCAAGAGTGAACGTATCGGGGAAGGTTCCGGGACACAGATTAAAGTATAACAAAAGAAGTTTTTCCGACGACATAAAGTCGAGGTGATAGGAACCGGTGGACCGACGGTGGATGTAATTTACGTTCCAGTCACCATCTCGAATGGACCATTTCTTTTTATTACCCCTTTTTCTACACGGAATTGGTCGATATGAAACCTCTAATCTTTTGACTCTATGTCACCCGACTTCCTTGAATAAGTCAATTTTTCGTAGTCAAATGGAGTTCTTGACTCCAAACTCGGAACCAGTGGACTGAGGTACGAGGTGTGAGAATTAGTGATACGACAGGACGGGAAGAGGTCGAATTCCACAATAAGGGTATCATTTGATGAAAACCTTAAAGAAATATCATCTGATCCAGTCCGTAGAACCCCTTTTTCAATTAGGTGAATGTATGTGAGTACGTTTCAATTTCTTGGTGTACTTTCAACTTCTTATTCCCTTCGGGTCAAGACGGTCTACCCCCTTGACTCAGGTCCGACTATCAAAAGTGGAATGTGAGGTGAGACCCGTCCGGTGTTCTCCTTCTTTAAATACTTGGGTCTCAGTCCGAGTCGTTACCTTTGTTCGGGATAATCACCAGGAAGTCTTAGTCTTTCAGTGTTACCTCTTTCGTTTACCACTACTCCTACCTCCCTTCCCGGTATCCCGATGTTGGCCCCATACGTATCTACACCTCGTGCGAGTACGATTTAAGAAAAGGAGAGTAAGAGGACAAGTCAAGTCAAATCAGCGCGGGTTGAGAAACGCTAGGGTATCTGACGTCGTGTGGTCCGGAGGGACAGGTAGTGGTTGAGGGTCTCAAATGAGTTTAAGTATAGGTAACTCAGTTACTACGGTAGGTTGGTAGAGTAGGAGACAACAGGGGAAGAGAAGGGTAGAAGTTACAAAGGATCGTAGTCACAGAAAAGTCTACTCAGTTAAGAAACGTAGTTCACCGGTTTGATAACCTCAAAGTCGAAGTCATAATCAGGAAGGTTACTTATAAGTCCTAACTAAAGGAATCCTTCCTGACCAACTTAAAGGAACGACAGGTTCCCTGACAGTCCTCAGAAGAGGACATCCTTGGATTTTGACCTCAACGTTAGTGTCAGTCGATTTGACCCTGGTCTTACTATTATGTGTAGGAGACTAATTGCAAGGTTCAAACTGGTTGTAATTTCCGAAAGGTTAAACACATCTTAAGACGTTTTGTCCCGTGACCACACGTAGGTGTGTGTGTGTGTGTGTGTGTGTGTGTGTGCGTGCGTGTTTACATAACGTACCCGTGTCTAAAGGTTCTGAGTCTTGCCACGGATAATACAACTAGAGTGTCTCTACCTTTTGTTGTCCTAGTTGACCCTCGTCGGTACATCTATATCCCGTCTCGGACCTGGAACGACTCACCTTTCGGTCTCCTTCATCATGGGAGACCGGGGACTCATAAAGGGGACAGGGAGTGAGGAACTGGTCCTTTCCTTCGTTTTTAGTTTCGGTAAACGAAACTCTGTGTTTGTCACGGAGATCACCTCCCCAACTCTTATGGGGTTCCCTCTTCACCTGACAACTTTCTCTTTCGTCCTTTATTATCTTAAGTAATTTACTTCAGCGAGTCACCCCAGGTTGACAAATACTGAGGTGCCTGACATCTGGTGGTCCGAGGAGGTAGGTACCCTAAAAGATTCGTTCTTATGACCTCACCCAACGGTAAAGGAAGAGGTCCCCTAGAAGGACTGGGTCCCTATTTTGGACCCAGAGGGTGTGACGTCTGAGAAATGGTAGACTCGGTGTTCCCTTCGAGTCTAATTACTCGTGTTCGTAGAGAGGATAGGAGACAAGAGAGGTGAGAGGAAGGGAAGGGTGTAGGGAAAGAGTACGTTTTCACACACACGTGTGTGTGTAAGGGAAACTCTTTGTCTTCGGTTCCGAATCCGAAAACAAGTTTCATTTTTTTGGTTCTGTTATGTAACACGGTTTTTAATTTCTACTCGAATTTTTCTTTTTATTAATTAGAGACTCCTTGTGTTCGTAAAACTTTGTTTCTATTGTTTGGATTTGTCTAATGTTGTTTTAAATTGTTATAGTTTCTGTCGTTCCCTGAAGGGAGTGACACCAGATCACGGATTCTGAGGTGTGAGGGTAACGTCCCCCGATCCCAAGTTAGGGACCAGTCGCTTGATCTAGGGTATACACCGTTGGTCACAAACGTACGACAATCCCTTTCGTGTGACTAACTTTGGCAGGAGGGACCGGTCCGTGGTATCGTTGGTAAACGTACTCGACAAAATGTTGTCCTCCAGGACCATTCCTTGTACCTTGATTGTTCGGAGGTACTTGGTCTTCTCAAACCCTTTCCAGTTTTCCTCTGTGGTGTACAGGTTGGTGGAGGATCTTAGAAGAGACCGTAAGGAGAACCGACTTGTTCCGTAGTGGTGGTCTTTCCAGAGACTTAGTCTTACTAACCGATTTCTCTTGAGTCTTTACTTAGGGTAGTGGTATTTTGGACTCTGACGTTTGGTACACTGTCTCGACAAGAGGACCCAAGGGAATGGATGATGAGAGGTGTGCCCACGGGAAAGGGTTATTTTAGAGAACGAAACAGTCGTGTACACAGAGGACCCTGTTGAGTAAAGACTCACAATCCGTTCTCGGGTCAAAGTCCGGGACCTTCCCCAGGGGGAAGGACGATGTTTACCGCTGAGACCGCCCCTGAGAAGAGGGACTCTGACTGTAGGACTGGTGAGCCCCATGAGTCCCCGGTCGAAAAGACGGTTACCTGGTCTGGGTCGCCAGCGTTGACCCTGGGAAAACAGGGACCAGAGGAGGACTACACCTGTTGACCGATCTCACAGGGCTGACCATTCCTTGTTCTCTGAAATAACTGGAGAGAGGGGAAGGGAGAGAAAGGAGAGGAATTAGGAAGGATAGGAAGGGGCAAAAAGATCAGGGAGCCAGGACCTACGTCCTTAGACCAGTTTCCCGGAGTCGAACTCGACTCCTAACCTCTGACTAGTGGAGGAGAACCGTCTCTTGATCTTAAGACTAAACTTAAGACCAAAGACCATCCCGACTCAAGGTCAGGAGGGAAGAGACCTCCGGGTCCCATTTCAAGGTATTACGGACCCATAGACGTCCACCGTCCTCTGCAGACATTCCGGTCGGGAAAGTGGGGGGAGAGGGAGGAGGAGGGGAAAGAAGAAGGTTGGACCGAAGGAAAGGAGGGAAACTTTAGAAACTTCTGGACTCTATAAAAGGAAATGAGACAATCATGGACCTAGACTTCAAGACATAGAGATATCCTCCAAAAGACTCTCTGACATAAGAACATAAATTCCCTCACAGACTACTCCTGACGGTCCAAATATACACACACAAAATTGAGACACAAGACACAACACTAAAAACTACCGGTAAAACGAAACAGACCGGTGGTAAACCAAATCTGGACAGCGGTAAAACAATCTTGAACTAAAAGAAAGGGACACGGAACTCTGGTCCCGGGAGTCCTTGTGAATAGATCTGAGGACTCTGACTCCTTTTTACCCTTTTCGAAAATTTTAAAAATAAATAAGGTTGACAAAAAATATTTGATCATTTAAAATATAACATTATCGATTAAGTACTGATTTGAATCTTTTACTCCGATCTAGAACGTGACACAGATTCATACAGAAGTATACAGAAACAGAGACCCATTATAAAAACTCCAATTAAACATTTACTCGAGATAAATTAACCGAATTTCTTTCCATTCGTGAATGTTTAGTTTATTAAGATATAATTTGTTATTTAAGGTCAAGTACACTTGACATTTCATAAGTTATAATTTATGGACTATAATTACAAACAACTGGATAGATTATATCTGCACAGAATCTCATTAATTGTAATCTTATAAAAACAACATGGCCCCAAATTATATTCAATTTATAATAGGATAGACAATGTTCAAACAGTTGTTCCTGTAATGGAACTCACTTCTTTGAAGAATTTTTTTACATTTACTCTATACTCGAAAATCTATTCGAGATAGTACTTATTAATATGAAATCCTTATAGACAGATTTTATCAGAGAGGTCTAACCCCATTGAACTTAAAGATTCCAACACGATTTGATTCACAACCTTCAGATAACATATCAATCCAGTAAAGGTTTATTTTATTCTAAAACTTTGTAAATGATGATTTGTCACTAAAGGAAAATGTCTTTTTTGACTTCTCTAAACCCTGATATTTACTTGTCACAAACCACGGTAGGATTTCACAAAATTCTTTCGTTCCCAAAATCTTTGATAGTGACCATAAATATGAGTAGTTAGATATTTAACGATTATATGTTCAAGAACCAACGATTTCCTTTCATCCTTCACACAAAAGTCATTTTTTTTTTTTTCCATACTTTTTTATGATTTTTCTCAATACGTACTAATCCTAAAAAATTTTTAACCTAATGTTAACCAATCTATTTACCTAAAACAATCCTTATTGTGTCGGTATCCTTTTGATCAATCTCGGTTTTGACCAATCCAGGTTCTACCGACTCAGTTGAAAGTGATCTTGAATTCGGAACCACATATTGGGGTAGCACTGTATAGTCGTTCGATTTACTATGTGGGTAGTTGTAACTGATTTAGACTGGTTTACAAGATTTGGGAAAATTAACTAAAAAAAACTGTTTTGAAGGATTTAACTTAAGAAAACTTCAAGGAAACTGGAGATCGATTGAAACTCCACGAAGTCTCCCGGGGACTTTGTAGGGTTTCTCTATAATTTGACACAAATAAACCAACCAATTTAATGTACTTTTTATAATAGTTCACTCATTATTTAAGAGAGTACAGTATTACATACCATTTATAATGATTATATCTATAGGATCTTTAATATACCTTAAGAATTGTAAGACTATACAGGACCATAAGATTACTTTTTAGACTACTGGAGTGTTTTCAATTGTTTTCCTGACTTACTTGGTCGCTTATACGAATATTGAAAATACCAAAGATAGACTTTTTAATACCCAAACTTAGAACACAAAAGACCCTCATCCCTTTTAGAAGGAGAGTTTGATTAATACTATTATTAAACCATTTTAACATACAATATTTGTTTTGTTAATGTAAAAGAGGGATAGACTGAGGAGGTCTTTAACCTTTGAGAATCCAAAGGTCATTCAGATAGTTTACTCAATCCTTCCAATAGAGTAATTGTCCCTATTTTTAGAATTCCTTAAAAACTCTAGAATTTTTCCCTTCTTAAGTGGGTCTAAACAATTCGATTTAGGTGTCTATTCGGAAACCATACTCAAAGAGTCGGAAAAAAATAAAATTTTCAAGTCAGACTCTGAGATATTTGTAAAGTCGTTTTATTTTTCAGATACTAGTTAATACCAATATATTTAGTAGTCCAGTTTTAATCACTCTCATCTACATAAAACGTTTGTTTGATCGGAATTAAACCAATATAAACTATTTTTACTCCTATTAGAATCCCTCTTTTTCTACAAAGTTATTTACAATTTAGGGTCAAACAATTACCTCCAGACGTAGATCATTCTGAGTAGATAATCTATCAAGAAACGACAATACACTATAATTACATTTTAAATTAACTTAAGAATTTCTTATGGGATTCAAACAAAGACTTCGAATAGAGTAGATAGAAGCCTACTTCTAGTCTACGGAGTACTGGACGTTGGTCCTGACCTTTTTCTGTATTAAATTCCCTGATAGAGGTTGGACCTACCTTCCCGAAAAAAAAATAGTCCATGAGAATTGATCGAGTACGTGTTACTTTGACTTCCTTTTACTTGAGAATCTAATTAAGGGTGAAGGTTTCCGGGGTATGTGACCTGACCAGATATCTCTTCTGTCGACTGGACTAGAGTGGAATTTTACTACGAGTTCGTCCTCTTTGATGTGATGTGGTCCTACTCTTCTGTTGCTGTAATCTCCATCTGTTGAACGGGTTCTACGACCCGGACTAAGTATACTAGTAAATACAAAAGAACCGAAGAATCTGGATACGTATATTTAGTTTACGAAAAGATTGAAACCCGACTAGGATATCTTTAGTTAGGTCAACAACCCAAACACCGGTTAATGGACACAGATCAAGACCCAACGGAACCATTTAAAGAGATGATGTTCCGATATTGACCAACCGGGACTCTTTTAAATAATTTTTTTTAACTTCAGTATAAGTCCAGTGATAACTATAATGATCTACCCTAGGGGAGTAACCCGGTTAATTACTACGGAGGAGACTGAGACTGGTATTTAAACTCGAAAGAAGATAATGAGTTCGAGTTAGTCTCGTTGTTCGTTTCAAAGTCGTTTCCTCCTTTTTAGGGGGTATTAATACCCTACTTAAATATATCTATTGTCGTCCGATACTCTTAGGGTCCCTACTCCCTCAGACCACCCGACGGTAGATACCCCATCGTGTCTCATCCTGTACTGACTTCACTAAATCGTCGTCGTCGTCGTACCATTAAATCCAAATTTCATAGGAGATACAACCTTTGTTAATTTAGTATGATTCTTATTAGTCAGATCATTGTGATCTTTGACCCGGTACACGGAATATCTGTCACAGTTATATATTAAAGGGACCTTCTATTTCTAATCATGTCTCATGTGATTCAGTCTGCTAGATCCTATATGACCCGATGTAGATTGCCTTCGAGAATTGAATTCAGAAGGTCTCTTCCGTTACCGTGGGGTGAAGTCATGAGAACGGACCTTTTAGAGTACCTGTCTCCTCGGACCATCCGACATCAGGTACCCCAGTGATTCTCAGCCTGTGCTGACTCACTGAAGTGAAAGTGAAAAGTGAAAGTACGTAACCTCTTCCTTTACCCTTGGGTGAGGTCACAAGAACGGACCTCTTAGGGTCCCTAACCCCTCGGACCACCCGACGACAGATACCCCAACGTGTCTCAACCTGTACTGACTTCTCTAAATCGTCATCGTCGTCGTCGTTGAATTCAGAATGAACACTGAAGTGATTATGACGATCGACTCCCCGCCAGGATCCCACCACCTCCTTATCCTACCCCTCTGGTGAAAGAGGGGGTGTTTAAGTAGTTTTCTTGTAAACTTGTGACTCCTTTACGGTGTTGTGTTGAAGACTTGTGACCGTCTCCTGTAGTCCGTGGGTCTTTCCGTCGGGTAAAGAAGTTTTCCTCTATCCTGTTTTATATTTTCTATTTTTCTCTCTGTTTTCTTAATTCTTACCTCTGTGGAGGGTCCTTCCTTCAGATTTTTCTCCTCTTCAAAGGTTTGTGGTCCTTTGGGAGAGTGATCGCCCAGACACCCCTCAAAATCTTAGAGTCTCCCGTTGTATTGACCCTCCTTTTTATTTATTTATTTTGGGTGTCTAATACACGGATTGTCGTTGAGGGTCGTCTCTTCGTCGGGCCTACGAGTGTAGGTGGTCATCGTTCGTCCCCGACTTGTCCCTCCGTGGTCGACGTAACGAATTCAATTCCTGGTCCGGACTTACGGGACTCCCGTTAGACTCCCTCGATTGTACTCTATCGTTAGGTTTGATATCCTATCGGTATCTCTCTTTTTCGCTCTCTCTCTCTCTCTCTCTCTCTCTCTCTCTCTCTCTCTCTCTCTTTTGATAGGGTGTTTTTCGGGACTGGATTCCGTGACGGTCCGGCCGAATGTCTTGTTTCCTGACTCGCTTATGGTCTCCTCTCGATCGGCCGACGCCTAGCCGGGTAGGGGGTGTCCTCCGTCTCTCCGTCCGTCCACCGTCGGTCTCGGTCTTTCCCCGTTTACCGGGGTCTCTACCGTAGGAGATGGCTTGACGTTCGTCCGAGGGTCAACGATTGGTTCTGAAGGACCCTAAGACCTACCAACTGTAGAGGGCCCTCCCAACGTCGGTCTCTAGTCGAGGGGTCTTCTCTGTGTACCGTGTGGACTCTACCACGTGGGTCTTTTGTCTCGTCGACCCTGCCCCCTCCGCTATTCTGCGTGGGGTGGACCCCTCTCACGCGAGTGGTTCGTAGACCAGAGGACTCGACGAGTCTGGACCCTTCCCGTGTTTTGAGTCCGGGTTGGTTCAGACGTGGAAACACCTACGGGTTCTCGGACTTGGACTCGACGAATCTGGACCTTTTACGTTTATTGGGTCCCGGGTGAAATCTGTCAAGGGGACGTCTCGTTGGACCTCGGACTCGTCACATCTGGCCCTTTCGTGTGTACGATACTCGTCCCCGTTTGGGTCACACCGGGTCTGTGACACTCGTCAGGGGTGTGTGTGGTCACTATGAACAAACGTCACAAGGAGGGAGGGGTGTCGTGCTGACTTGTTCACTCGGATTTATTCACTGGTGGAAACGGGGGAACACGGTCCCACCTTTAATCTGTGACTTCTCTGAACGTTTGTCTCCTTCGGTTTTATTTGTCTCCCTTGACGAAACCTTCACTGTCCACGTTATCTAATTTTAGGACATCAATCGTGGCTGATGTAACCTTCCCCGGATATCTAGAACTCTTCATATTCGACTTTATTCCTTGATAGACTTTGATTTGACTAGGGTGTGACGGGTGTTGTCGAGGTCTCTTTAAGGATCTATATAAAAATGATAATAGAAAAAAATTTCATTTTTTTGTAATTTTTTTAAAAAATTCAGAAGATAATGAGGAAATTAAAAGTAAAAATATTGGATGATAATGTAACGTTTTTTTTTTTTTCTGAGATATAAATTTCGTTTGAAGTATATATAAACGACCCCAGGTCGGGGCCACCTAGGTCCCTTAAGCTTCCCACCTGCCTCAACCACTCCTTTTTGAATGAACAAATCTTTATATTTCTCTCTAAACCTTTCTTATCATATCATCCTTTTAATCACCTCTTTTCTCCGACTTATTGAACCAAATGTACCTTTCGATTATTTTGGAGCTCTGTTCTCCAAACGTGGCAGATGCAATCCGGTGTCCGCGGGCGAACTTATCGTCTCTCACGGAGCGGAACCCGAGGGAGAGCGCACCCAGAATCTTCGGTCCTGTTCATTCATCAGAGTCTCTCGGAGACGCGAGGTTCCCTAGTCGGACTTTTCCTCTCCCTCCCTCTGTGTCTTTCTCTCTCTCTCTCTCAACTGTACCCCCCTCGGTCTAAAGGTTCTTTGGTCAAGCTCTTCGGCCAGACTCTTTGACCAGGTAGGAAATAACAAGTCCTTTCGAAAAAGATGAAAACCAACATGTATCTCTAGTTACCTATTATGTTTTAATACCACAGTCGTCGGGACTGAGGATGGCTCTGGTCCGAAAGAGAGACGTATGGATCGACATATGTGTTCAGAATCTACTAAATGTAGTAGAAGACCGGTCTTCCGGATAATCGTAAAATGTCGGGAAAAGACTATTCCCAGACAGTTGGTCTTTTGAATAAACGGAATTATCACAACAAGAAGGGTTTCAGACCACGGTGAGATTCTTTCGTGATTTCTTTCAATGTAAGAATGTATCGTTCCTGTGTTGTTAAATATTGTTTCTTTCTCCTCATGTCACTAAATATTGTTTCTCTTTTAAGTAATTGAGTTGTCAGATCATAACGATTGTAGTTTTGATGATATAAGAATAAAGACGTAGGGCAAATGTAACTAATTATAGGAGGGTCCACGGATTTGCTATTTCCTATACCTCCGGACCTCCGTTTGTAATCGAGTTGTTACTTTGGGAAGTGGTTTGATTAAGAATCGAGATTTTCCGAGATATAGAAATTCTACAAAATTCGAAGCACGGAGAGCGCCAACCCCCCGACATTTGTTAGTGTTCAACGTTTTCAGAGGTTGACAGTCCGTTCAATCTCTCGGTAGTCTCCCTAAACTCGACTCTGTGAGGAAAGTATACGTCCTCTGGTCAACCTCGAGATTCAATTGAAAAAGGTCTCTTTCCACCAGCTCCTATCGGGGGACATTACAGTCTTCTCATATCATATCGTCTGTCATTTGTCTGTCTAAAATCAAAGCCCCATCTACGAGTCCGTCTCCTGGGGAACTCTGGACTGAGTGGAACGGGACAGTCCAGAGAGGCATACTGGAACAGTACCCACCCTAGAGGACACGACCGAGGGCCGTGTATAAAAATATTAAAAACACTAAAATAAAAAAAAAATTATAACTTAAAAAACTCTCAGATTGGAGATGAGATCTAAAAATTAGAAAGAAAAACTATAAACAATAGTTAAAACATGGAAATTCCTAGGTCAGAAGTCATGGGTAAAAATGAATCCTCACACTAATGACCGAACTAATGAGAGAGGAGGAAAACTGAGAGGAAAAAGAGGGGGTCCAGTGGAGATAGAGGAGGGAGGGTGAAGAGAAGAGGTAGGTTGATATACTTAGAGAAACACACAAAGTCCGACACCTCTTGTGAATCCATTGACTAATGACCGATCTAGACAGAGAGAGGAAACTAAGGGGGGAAAGAGGAGGATCAGTGGAGATAGAGGAGGGAGGGAGAAGAGAAGAGATACATTGAGACACTTGGAGAGATTTCCAAGGTCTGCCACCTCTCCGGTATCCCTTAACTAATGATCGATCTAACGAGAGAAAAGGAAACTAAGGGGGAGAAGAGGACCAGTGGAGATAGAGGGAGGAGGGAGAAGTGGAGAGGTACATTGAGACACTTGGAGTGACCCACAGGGAGTGACACCTCTTAGAAAAGTGGTAATTGGATCTACAAAATAGTAGTCACGACATACCTACCTCTACAGAACTCCGATGACATTCTTATTCTGACTTTTGGTCTCCGTCCTCCCAATTCAGGTTTTGGACTCTTGTGGTCTCTTGAGGACTGAGGTCCCTTGTAATTAGTTATTCTCGAGTAAGTTTTCGGAGGTATGGATGTGACTTTGGTTCGTGGGGAGTTCTCAGTTGTTCAAGACCTCGTTCTGTATGGTACGTTTAAGAGGTCGTTACGTCCTAGTATCGGGACTCGAAGTCATTTGTCCGAAGGGTTTCAGTGTGTTTTGGGTATCTGTAGAGTTTTGAGTGTTGACCTGTGAAGTAACGTGAGGTCTCTTTTCTTTAGGTCGAGGTGGGCGGTCTTGTGGCTGTGTTCGAAGGGATTGGTCCCTTGGAACTGTTCGGTAAGTAGGTTGGGGTGGGTGTCCCTCCTTGGAGGTGTTATTTCTCCTTGTTTTTGGTGGCTTATGTCTTTCCGGTGGGGTTTGTGTCGTTATATTTATTCTACTTTTACGTCTATTTATGAGTCGTCCTTTTCCTTGTATTATTTACGGGTGGTTTGGTTTCTCCTCCTCTATCCCTCAGATAGACTTTTTCTTATTACTATCATTTTTACTAAGTTTTAGAACTTTTGTTTTACCTTAGTGTCTATTTATCGGACCTCTGTTCCTAACTCTTCTACGTTCTTTACAAATTCTTCCTGGATCTTCTTTATTTTTTCTCAGTTAGTTATTACCTATTACGTTATTTACTCTAGTTTTCGTGAGACCTCCCTTGGTTGTCCTCTTATTACCTCCGTCTTGTCATATTCACTCCATCTTCTATTTTACCATCTTTATTTACTTCGTCTCTCCTTTTTTCTTTTTTCTTAATTTTCTTTACCCGTGTTGGAGTCTCTCGAGACCCTGTTACAATTTGTGGGGTTATAAGTTTAGTATCCTCAGGCTCTCCTTCTTCTGTTTTTCTTTCCGGTACTCTTTTATGAACTCCTCTATCATCAACTTTTTAAGGGATTTTACCCCTTCCTTTATCAGTGTGTTCAGGTTCTTCGGGTCTCTCAGGGTTTGTCCTATTTGGGTTCCACTTTGTGGGGTTCTGTGTAACATTAGTTTAATTATTTCTAGTTTGTGTTTCTTGTTTATAATTTTCGTCGTTCCCTTTTTGTTGTTTATTATGTGTTCCCCTAAGGGTATTTCTATTGTCGACTAGAAAGTTATCTTTGAGATGTCCAGTCTTCCCTAACCGTCCTATCTGAATTTCACTACTTTCTCTTTTTAGATGTTGGGTCTAATGACATGGGTCGTTACTCGAGTAAGTTTATACTTCCTCTTAAGTTTTCGAAATGTCTGTTCGTTTTCGACTCTCTTAAGTCGTGGTGGTTTGGTCGAGAAGTAAGAGATCTGTCCTTTGTGTCTTTTCCACATAATTGAACTTGGGGGTTTGTTGTTTCATTTACGGTTACCCTTAGTATGAATAGTTATTAATGGAATTTACATTCACCTAATTTACAGGGTTGGTTTTCTGTTTCTGACCGACTTACCTATTTTTCTATTCTGGGGATATCTACGACAGATGTTCTTTGGGTGGAGTTTTGTTCCCTGTGTATGTCTGACTTTCACTTCCCGACCTTTTTCTATAAAGTACGTTTACCTCTGGTTTTCTTTCGTCCTCATCGTTATGAGTATAGTCTATTTTATCTGAAACTTTATTCCCGACACCTTTCTCTGTGCTTCCTGTGATGTATTACTAGTTCCTTAGTTAGGTTCTTCTTATATATTTTTGATATTTATATATACGTGAGTTGTATCCTCGTGGTGTTATACATTCCGTTTACGATTGTTCATACTTTCCCCTTTAATCGTTATTGTGTTATTATCACCCTCTGAAATTATAGGGTGAGTGTGTCTGTCTATCTAGTTCATTTGTCTTTTAATTGTTCCTTTGTGTTTGAAATTTACTATTTTCCCTGGTCAATCTAGATTAACTATAGATATCCTGTAAAGTGGGGTTTTGTTACTTAAAGTGGAAAAAGAGTTCACGTGTGTCTTGGAAGAGGTCCTATCTAGTGTAAGACCCGGTATTTAGATCGTAACTATTTAAGTTTTTTTAAATTTAGTAAGGTTCGTAGAAAAGACTGGTGTTACGTCACCTAATGTACAGTTAATGTCCCTTTTTTTAGTAATTTTTAAGGTTGTATACCTCCGATTTGTTATACGAAGACTTTTTGGTTGTCTAGTGTCTTATTTAGTTTTTTCTTTAATTTTATACGTATCTTTGCTTACTTTGACTTTCGTGTTGATACGTCTTGGATACCCTGTGACATTTTCGTCACAATTCCCCTTCCAAGTATCGTTGTGTCCAAATGGAGTTCTTTGTTCTTTTTTCAGTATATTTATTGACTTGAGATGTTGATTTCGTTGATCTTTTCCTCCTTTACTTCTTGGGGTCCCAATCGTCTACCTTTCTTTAGAATTTTTAATCCCATTTTTATTTACGTTTTCTTTGTTTTCTCTGGTATCGTTTTTAGTTGTTTCGATTTTCGACCAAGAAACTCTTCCATTTATTATAACTGTTTGGTAATCGGTCTGAGTAGTTCTTTGTTTCCCTCTTTTTAGTTTAGTTGTTTTAATCTTTACTTTTACCTCTTTAGTGTTGTCTGTTGTGTCTTTATGTTTCCTAGTATTTTCTGATGATAGTCGTTACTATACGGTTATTTTACCTACTGAACCTTCTTTACCTGTTTAAGAATCTTTTCACATTGAAAGGTTTTGACTTGGTCCTTCTTTATCTTTTAGAATTGTCTGACTAATGTTCGTACCTTTAGTTTTGACAATAGTCTTTAGAAGGTCGTTTGTTTTCTGGTCCTGGTCTGCGAAGTGTCGACTTAAGATGGTTTTTAAATCTCTTCTCGATTGTGGATAAGATGAGTTTGAGAAGGTCTTTTAAAGTCTCCTTCCATTTGAAGGTTTGAGAAAGATACTCCGGTGGTAGTGGGATTATGGGTTTAGACTGTTTCTACGGTGTTTTTTTCTTTTGATGTCCGGTTTATAGTGACTACTTGTATCTACAGTTTTAGGAATTGTTTTAAGATCGTTTGTCTTAGGTTGTTGTATAATTTTTCTAGTATGTGGTACTGGTTCACCCAAAATAGGGTCCCTACGTTCCTAAGAAGTTATACACGTTTAGTTAGTTGTATTATGTGGTGTAATTGTTTAACTTTCTATTTTTGGTATACTAATAGAGTTATCTACGTCTCTTTCGGAAATTGTTTTAAATTGTATGTAAATACTATTTTTGGGAGGTCTTTCGTCCTTATCTTCCTTGTATGGAGTTGTATTATTTTCGATATATACTGTTTGGGTGTTGTTTGTAATAGGAGTTACCACTTTTTAAATTTCGTAAAGGGGATTTCAGTCCTTGTCCTGTTTCCACGGGTGAGAGTGGTGATGATAAGTTGTCTCAAAACCTTCAAAATCGGTGTCGTTAGTCTCTTCTTTTTCTTTGTTTTCCTTAGGTTTAACCTTTTCTTCTTCATTTTGAGAGTGATAACCGGCTACTGTACTGTGAGATGTATCTTTTTGGATTTCTGAGGTGGTCTTTTAATGATCTAGATTTGTGTTCGACTTTGGTTCTAACGGTCCTAAAGAGGTCGTTAATTATAGTTATTGGAGTCTATACGTCTACTGTGATGGGAGTACCGTCTTTCACTTCTCCTCGATTTTTCGGAGAACTACTTTCACTTTCCCCTCTCACTTTTTCAACCGAATTTCGAGTTGTAAGTCTTTTACTTCTAGTACCGTAGACCAGGGTAGTGAAGTACCGTTTATCTACCCCTTTTTCACCTTTGTCACAGTCTGAAATAAAAACCCCCGAGGTTTTAGTGACGTCTACCACTGACGTCGGTACTTTAATTTACTGCGAATGAGGAACCTTCTTTTCAATACTGGTTGGATCTATCATATAAGTTTTCGTCTCTGTAATGAAACGACTGATTCCAGGTAGATCAGTTCCGATACCAAAAAGGTCATCAGTACATACCTACACTCTCAACCTGACACTTCTTCCGACTCGCGGCTTCTTAACTACGAAAACTTCACACCACAACCTCTTCTGAGAACTCTCAGGGAACCTGACGTTCCTCTAGGTTGGTCAGGTAAGACTTCCTCTAGTCGGGACCCTAAAGAAACCTTCCTTACTACGATTTCGACTTTGAGGTCATGAAACCGGTGGAGTACGCTTCTCAACTGAGTGACCTTTTCTGAGACTACGACCTTCCTAACCCCCGTCCTCCTCTTCCCCTGCTGACTCCTACTCTACCGACCTATCGTAGTGCCTGAGCTACCTGCACTCAGACTCACTTGAGGCCCTCAACCACTACCTGTCCCTCCGGACCGCACGACGCGAAGTACCCCAGCGTTTCTCAGCCTGTGCTGACTCGCTAACTTGACTTGACTTGGCTTGACTTAGTTACTTATATCATTTCAACATCCTATATTTTAATTGTGAGTCTTTAGGGAACATAAGGATATGTGATTGTTACTCTTTTGTCTTTCTCTTTAATTCCGTTGTTAAGGTAATTGGTAACGTTACTTTTCTTATTTTATGAATCTTTATCTAGATGGATTTCTTTGTTTCCTGATATACATCTTTTGATATTTTGTGACTACATTCTTTAGTTTCTCCTGCGTTTGTCTATCTCTTTATATGGTACAAGTACCTAACCTTCTTAGTTATATCACTTTTAGTCATATAATGGGTTTCGTTAGATATCTAAGTTATGTTAAGGATAGTTCGATGTTTACCATAAAAAGTGTCTCGACCTTGTTTATTAAAGTGTTAAACATACCTTTATGTTTTTTGGAGCTTATCGGTTTCGTTAGAACTCTTTCTTCTTACCTTGACCTCCTTAGTTGAACGGACTGAAGTCCGAGATCATGTTTCGATGTCAGTAGTTCTGTCATACCATGACCGTGTTTCTGTCTTTCTATCTAGTTACTTTGCTTTACCTTTCGGGCCTCTATTTAGGTGTGTGGATACCTGTGGAATAGAAACTGTTTCCTCCGTTCTTATATGTTACCTCTTTTCTGTTAGAGAAATTGTTCACCACGATCCTTTTGACCTGTTGGTGAACATTTTCTTACTTTGATCTTGTGAAAGATTATGGTATGTGTTTTTATTTGAGTTCTACCTAATTTCTAGATTTACATTCTGGTCTTTGATATTTTTAGGATCTCCTTTTGTATCTGTTTTGTGAGAGACTGTATTTAGTGTCGTCCTAGGAGATACTGGGTGGAGGGTCTCATTACCTTTATTTTCGTTTTTATTTATTTACCCTGGATTAATTTGAGTCTTCAAAACGTGTTGCTTCTTTTGATATTCGTTCCACTTTTCTGTCGGAAGTCTTACCATCTTTTATTATCGTTTACTTCGTTGACTGTTTCTTAATTAGAGTTTTTATATGTTCGTTGAGGACGTCGAGTTAAGGTCTTTTTATTTGCTGGATTAGTTTTTCACCCGGTTTCTTGATTTGTCTGTAAAAAGGTTTCTTATGTATGTCTACCGATTGTTTGTGTGCTTTTCTACGAGTTGTAGTGAGTAATAGTCTCTTTCCGTTTAGTTTTGGTGTTACTCCATGGTAAAGTATGGTCAGTCTTACCAACGATAGTTTTTCAGATGTTTGTTATTTACAACCCCTCACACACCTCTTTTCCCTTGGGAGAATGTGACAACCACTCTTACGTTTGATCATATCGGTGATACCTCTTGTCACACCTCTAAGGAATTCTTTGACCTTTATCTTGACGGTATACTGGGTCGTTAGGGTGACCACCCGTATGTGTGGCTTCTTTGGTCTTTACTTTCTCTGTGCACATGGGATTACAAGCAACGTCGTGACAAAAATTATGGGTCCTGTGCCTTCGTTGGATCTACAGGTAGCCGTCTGCTTACCTATTCTTTCGACACCATGTATATGTGTTACCTTATAATGAGTGGGTAATTTTCTTTATGTAAACTTAGTCAATATTATTCCACCTACTCTGACCTCGGATAATATGTCTCACTTCATTCAGTGTTTCTTTTTGTTATGTCATATGATTGCGTATATATACGTTAAATCTTTCTACCATTGCTATTGGAATATACTTCTGTCGTTTTCTCTGTGTCTACATATCTTGTCACAAAACATGAGACACCCTCTTCCACTCCCACTCTTTTAATAACTTTTAATAACTTTGTACAAATAATAGTATCCACTTTGTCTAACGGTCAGGTCCAAACTACGTACTCTGTCCCACGAGTTCCGACCACGTGACCTTACTGGGACTTCCTACCCTACCCCTCCCTCTACCCTCGTCCCAAGGTCTACCCCTTGCGTACATGTGGGTACCGACTAAGTACAGTTACATACCGTTTTGGTGATGTTATAACATTAAACGGAGGTTAATTTTATTTTTTTATGACGATCGATACAATAAACATAAAGTAGACAAAATGTTTTAACGACAAAGAATGTGACGGTTTATACACAAACTCCGGAGACTATTTTATTATATATCGAGGTATACTCTAGTTACTATCATTGTCACATTGATGTATTCCCTTCTTCGTTGTTCTCCCTTACAAAAGGACCTGGTTCTCGATCATTCTGTCCACCAGGTCTCTTAAAACCTATGACAAAATACCGGATCAGGTCATTGTCGTGTAACTCACTGGACAGTTGTTTTAGAAACGGTTTGGACTCTTGCCTGTAAGAGTCGTGGTACCCTATTTTACCAGTACTTTACGGGAGCAGTTTTAGTGCCAGTTCAAATACTTGTTTTTCCCCGAGACGGTTGACTTTTAACTGTGAACGGTAGATGCAGATGTTTCTAATTTAGTACCGGTGACGTTGATGACTGAAAGTTACAGGGACTTTCCTCAAGTCCCACTTTTAGTCCTTACTCCGTGAGACACGAGACCCTTTTTGACCGTCTTGTCCAGAAGTCTATTAATCTAGAAAAGTCCTCTTCTAAATTACTCAGGGTTAAGAACGTAGAAGAGAATGAATCTCTTTGTGACTGTAGTAATTACCACTGTAGACGAAACCGATAATACCTTTTAAATGTAATTTTCAGTTCTATCTCATCGATAGTAAATCTGTAGGACCCTTTATTGATCCACTATGATACCCACATTAAAGTCTAATATGTAACATAACGATTTGTGAACTCAAAAGACTCAGTACAGTCCGAATCTACGGTGGTAAGAGTTTTGTTACAGACGACCTTCGATCATTGACGTTGGAATGAAAAATATTTCGATCCGTTGACCGATGGACCGATGTTCAGAGGGGTTTCACGGTCCAGGTCTGACCCAAAGTCCGGATAAGAAGATTTTTCTTTACTCTAAATAAAACGGATAATTTTAAGGTCAATAGGGTGGAGACCAGGTAATGTTGTTTTACCGTCTGGTTCCCTGACTCTAAAATTAGTATGTTCCGAGTCTAGATCCTGAACCTTGAGTCCTTATGAAGGTTAAGTCACAGAGAAGAGGTTCAACTCCGTCAGGATACGGGAAAACTGTCCTTCAATAGTGTCGGTATAAACGGGTCAAAGGATTTAATTTTGACTCGTCCTGAGACACCCCGAGACCTCATGTCTAGACAAGACACGAGAGGTAAAGAACAGTCATTCTATATCCGATGTAAGTCGTAGGAACTGGAAGGGACTCGAGGTTTCCCACCTAAGTTTGTTAACGATTAGTCCCTTCCCTCCCCTATGTCTTTGTGTCCTCTTTGTTAGTTTCCAACCATGTCGGAGGTCTGTCCCAGGACCAAGGATGAGTTTCTTTATACGTATTGTTACAGAAACTCAAGAAGATGTCTTGTCCTCGGGGGTGGGTCCACCTCCTACCATTAAAGTCTGATTTGTGTTCTAAGGGTCTCGTGTCGAGACAACGGAGTGGTGGTTGGTTAATTTTTTTTTTTCAGTGTTTGGGACGTCGGGAGTGGGGTTTACAACGGAGGACAAAGACCCCTGGTCACTACTGGTAGGACAATCCAGAGAACAAACCGGGGACAGATAAAGTAGAGACTCTCTTCGGTTGTCAAAGTTTGATTTCACGATAATAATGTTCCCACTTACGACCAAAGTCCGTTTTTTTTATGGAACTGAATCTAGTCCATCTCTCTCTGAAGACGAGACGATCCCTCCGGATACGGGTACGTGTCGTCCTTCTTCAATGTCTTCTTTCTCTGGAGGTAGGATTAAGGGTTCTTCATAGAACTCATACTTCAGAGAGCCCCCCTCAACAATCCCCTTCGTGTGACTAACTTTGACGGGTAGGACCGGTCCATGGTATCGTTGGTAAACGTACTCAACAAAATACTGTCCTCCAGGACCATTCCTTGTGTCTTGATTATTAGGAGGTGGTTGGTCTTCTCAAGTCCTTTCCAGTTTTCCTTTGTAGTGTACAGGCTGGTGGAGGGTCTTAGGAAGAGAGACCGTAGGTAGGACCGACTTGTTCCGTACGTGGTGGTCTTTCCTGAGACTCAGTCTTACTAACCGATTTCTGTTGGGTCTTTGCTTAGGATAGGGGTATTTTGGGCTCTGACGTTCGGTACACTGTTCGACAAGAGGACTCAAGGGAATGGGATGACGAGAGGTGGGCCCACGACCAAGGGTTATTTTAAAGAACGAAACAGTCGTGTGAACAGAGGAACCTGTTGAGTAAAGACTCACAATCTGTTCTCGGGTCAAAGCCCGGGACCTTCTCCAGGGGCAAAGACGTTGTTACGGTGTTAACTTTTTTTCTAGGACGTCCTACGTCACTTCTAACTTTTAGGGGGTTGATTCTGGTGTTGAACCTGGTGTACGGTGTTCATTCTGTTTATTTATTGACGTCGGTTTATTTATTTTATAAATTTTTTTTAGGTTTCGGTCTCTTTTAAGATTTCCGAAGTTCTTCATTTTTCTTTTTGTTATTATATTTTCCTTTAAATTTTTCTGTAACATTTTTGTTCTTAGTACGTAATTTGAAAAGTTGTCATTATAACCAATCTTCTGTTGTAACCTCTATATGAAAGTTTTAAACCTTCCTTTTTTGTAAATTTGGATCTTATAATAAAGGTCGATTTGACATTTATGTTCCTGTTTTATTTATAATGTCTTTCAAATGGTAGAAAGGAAAAACTTTATTGATAGTATCCGGAATGAGGTCCATTTTCTAGATTCTCGGGTCCTCGCCGTCACTCTTTACACACTTTCTGATTTCGTGACTCATGAAATAATAACAAATTTAGTCGTTAATCATGTTTATTTGGGTGAACTAGTTATACTTAGACCTTAAATTTTTGATTTACTATGTTTATCCTCAATCACCAACATATCCAGTTTCACACAATTCTTGGTTAATCGTCCTGAAGGGACCACCAGGTCACCTGAGACGGACGGTTACGTCCCGTGTCCCTGAAGGGTCAGGGACCAGAACCTTCTAAGGTGTACGGAACTCCGTTCACTCGGGTACATGGTGTTGATGACTCGGGAACTCGAGACTCAGGGACTCGGTGTTGATAGCTTCGGGTGTGTGGATCTGGGACACAAGGTGTTGTTCACTTCGGTTCGTTACTTTTCGGGTGCGTGGTGTCACTCTGTCATCGAGGGTGAACGGGGTTGATCCGTTTCGTTACTTCTAGGTCACGTCGGTTCTTATCTATGTAGTTATTTTCAATCAAAAATTTTTTCTTGTTCAATTCTAATGACCAAACGAACACCATTTCTGACTCTATAACTATTTGAAATCCATTTACGGGAACTAAGTCCTAGAATCCCCATAATGGTCTTTTTATGTCCCTCCTTTGTGTCGGGGTGGGTAGTTTTCTTTTACCCCAATTTCTAAATGACTTGTACCGGAACGGGTAGTCTCGTTCTGGGTCAAAAGGGGTGTCGGTCAGGGAGGGTAGTGCTTCGAAGGTACTTGGAGAATAGGAGTAGGTAGTCTCCCCTCTTTCTTACTTTTGGTGTAAGTTCTTTTGGTTGTTTTGACTAGTGAACCTAGTGTCGGAACAGATGAAGTTACTTTGTTACTCGGTACAGTACATCCCGGCGGGTTCTGTTCTGTCCAGTACCACCTCTCAAAACTGTTTTGCACCAGGTGACCTCTTCCCTTACTGTTTGGTGAAGTCATAAGAACGGAACTTTTATGGTACTTTTAATACTTTTCCGTTTTTCTATACTATGACTTTCTACTTGAGGGGTCTAGCCATTCACGGGTTATACGATGACCTCTTCTCGACTCTTTTTCGAGGTCTTCCTTACTTCTCTTACTCGGTTTCGTCTTTGTTACAGGTCGACACTTACATAGATCACCACTTTCACTTCAGGCTACTGCATTTCTTGTTATAACGTATCGTTGGACCTTACAGTCCAGGTACTTAGTCCCATTTAACCTTCACCAGTTTGTCCTCTACCGTTCTCAATTGTAACTCTAAAATCCTTAGTCACTTGATTTTGCCAACCTTACTCTCTTAAATTAAGTCTACTAGAAATATAGATGATGTCACCCGTTCTTAGGGAATCTTCTTTACCTCATCGGGCGTATCAGTTGTTTTTTCAGCCTTTACGTGAGAGTTTTTACTATCTTAATAGAGAAACAAGGTTTCCGTTTGGTAAGTCATATTGTCATTAGGTTCAGATACGAGTGTCATGATTACGGTTTCTTCGACTTCAACTTGTCAAGACACTTCTGGATATTCTGGAAGATCTTGATTGTGGTTTTTTCTACAGGAAAAGTGGTATCCCTCACCTTGTAATTTCATCCTTCAACTCTCTATGGTTCTCATTATCCGTTCAAACCGGAACCTTATGTGTTACTTAGTCCCGTTTCCGATTGTCTCAAAACGGTTCTCTTACGTGACCAATATCGTTTGTGGGAGAAGGTTGTTGTGTTCTCTTCCGAGATGTGTACCTGTAGAGGTCTACCAGCTATGACTTTAGTCTAACTAATATAAGAAACGTCGGTTTCTACCTCTTCGAGATATGTCAGTCGTCTTTGTTCTGGTCGTCGAATCACACCGAGTCTAGTACTTGAGGAATAACGGTTTAAGTCTGAAATTAACTTCTTTCATCCCTTTTGGTGATCTGGTAAGTCCATACTGGATTTAGTTTAGGGAAATGCTAATATGTCACCTTCACTCTTTATCTAAGTTCCCTAATCTAGACCATCTGTCACGGAGTTCTTGATACCTACCTCCAAACATTGTTACATGTCCTCCTTCACTAGTTTTGATAGGGTCTTTTACGTTTTTCCGTTTTACTAACAGACTTCTCCGGAATGTTTATCGACTCTTTTCTTATCTTCGCTTTCCGTTTCCTCTTTTCCTTTCTATATAGGTAGACTTACGTCTCAAGGTTTCTTATTGTTCCTCTCTTTTTTTTCGGAAAGAGTTACCAGTTACGTTTCTTTATCTTCTTTTTTTATCTTACCCTTTCTGATCTCTAGAGAAGTTCTCTTAATCTCTATGGTTCCTTTGTAGCGTACGCTTCTACCCGTGTTATTTCCTGTTTTTGTCATATCTGGATTGTCTTCGTCTTCTGTAATTCTTCTCCACCGTTCTTATGTGTCTTCTTTATATGTTTTTACTAGAATTACTGTGTCGGTACTACCACACAGTGGATCTCGGTCTATAGGACCTCACGTTTCAGTTCATCTGAAATCCTTCGTAGAGATACTCGTTTCGATCACCTCCACTACTATAAGGTCAACTCGATAAAGTTTAGGATTTTCTACTAGGACACTTTCACGATGTGAGTTATGCGGTCGTTTAAACCTTTTGAGTCATCTCCGGTGTCCTGACCTTTTCCAGTCAAAAGTAAGGTTAGGGGTTTTTCCTGTTACGGTTTCTTGTAAGTTTGATAGCGTGTCAACGTAAGTAAAGTGTACTATCGTTTCATTACGACTTTTAAGAAGTTCGGTCCGAAGTTATCATGTCCTTGACTCTTGAAGGATTACAAGTTCGACTAAGTCTTTTCCGTTTCCTTGGTCTCTAGTTTTGCGGTTGTAGACAAACTAGTACCTTTTTCTTTCTCTTGAGGTATTTTCTGTAGATCAAGACGAAGGAACTGATACAATTTCGGAAACTGACACACCTAGTGTTGTTTGACACTTTTTAAGAATTTCTTTACCCTTGTGACCTGGTGGACTGACCGGAAGACTCTTTGGAAATACGTCCAGTTCTTCGTTGTCAATCTTACCCTGTACTTTGTTGTCTGACCAAGGTCTAACCCTTTCCTCATGTAGTTCCGACATATAAATAACAAATAAATTGAATATACGTCTTATGTAGTAACCTTTACGACCCGACCTACTTCGTGTTCGACCTTAGTTTTAAAACGGTCCTCTTTATAGTAATTGGAGTCTTTACTTTTACTGTGGTGGGAATAAGGTCTTTTGTTTTTCCTTGGTTTCTCAGAGAGCTACTTCCATTCTTTCACCTCTAACTTTTTGTACCGAATTTTAAGTTATAAGTTTTTTGTTTCTAGTACCGTAGGCCAAGGTAGTACAGTACCATTTATCTACCCCTTTGTTACCTTTGTTTGAAATAAAAGAACCCAAGGTTTTAGTGAGGTCTACCACTGAAGTCGGTACTTCAATTTTCTGTGAACGAGGAACCTTCGTTTCGATACTGGTTGGATCACTCGTATAAGTTTTCGTCTCTGTAATGAAACGACTGTTTCCAGACAGATCAGTTTCGATACCAAAAAAGGTCATCAGTTCATACCTACACTCTAACCTGATATTTCTTTCGACTCACGGTTTCTTAGCTACGAAAACTTGATACCTCAACCTCTTCTAAGAACTCTCAGGTAACCTGACGTTCTTCTAGTTTGGTCAGTTAGGATTTCCTTTACTCAGGACTTACAAGTAACCTTCCTGACTACGACTTCGACTTCGAGGTTATAAAACCGGTGGGCTACCCTTCTTGACTGAGTAACCTTTTCTGGGTTTGTGACCCTTTCAAACTTCTGTCCTCCTCTCCCCTTCTGTCCGTGTTCTACCAACCTACCGTAGTGGTTGAGTTACCTGTACTCAACTCGTTCGGTCCTCTACGACTTCCTGTCCCTTCGGACCACACGACGTCAGGTACCCCAGTACCCCTCAGTCTGTACTGACTCACTGAACTGTGTTACATATAAGACTGAGATTGAGTCACTTTAATCTTCCTTTTAGTAAGTGTTATAAGTGTTCCAACAGGAGGAGGAGACAAAAACCAATATCGTTTGATATAATGACCTACTTGGGAAGATAACTTTTTTAGATTTATATGACTTATATGCTAAAATTTTCTAAAGAAATTTAATTACTTCTTAACTGTTCTAACATTCTTTAATGATCCGTTTCGGACTTCACGCGTCTCCTTCCATTTCTCCATTCGAGTATGTCCCAGGAGAAAACTGAACTTCCGGTCAGCGTCATTTAAACTTGGAAACAAAACTATTGAAGTAAACTTACTCTTCTAGTCTTTTGTTCGAGTCACAGTCTGTTCCACTCCTTAGATTACAATCTCTAAAGAGTGCTATTCGACCCTAGAGTTTCTGAGGCTCTGACCCCAATTGACTTTTGCTTAGTCGTGTATATCCATATTATCATATGTAAAGGTATTAACGTCGTCTGGCTCCTTGGAATTGAGAACTTAAACGGAGTCCCACCGTGTAATATCACTATGTTAATTACAAGGAACCATAGGCTATCTTCGGTTAGATTTAAAAGAGACCTTTTTTTTATCGAAATAAGATCTAGAGTCTTAAAAGACATTATAAAAAAATTCATGTTACCGATATTTCGTCGGTTTCTATTGGTTATTTATCTTGTGTTGTTTGTTCTTGACCTTTTTTGTCGTCTGTTTTCTTTGTCTAGATATTTGGAAGTCTATGGTCTTAATAGTCAGTATCTGATATTTTGTTGATACAAATTTATTTATTCTGTTTAGACCCCCCCTTTCAAACGTTCCTTCTTCTTGGATTTTTGACTACCTAATATAGGTTTTCTTTGGTTTTGGAGATCGTTACTTGTGATGTTACTTGGTTTAATTCTTTAGTCACCTATCAATTTTCTCATCTAATGTTTGTCGACTTCTCTCTTAACCATATTCCTTTTTTTATATGTCTTACGTCGGGACCTTCTATTTTTCTATCTTATATATTTTCTCTCCCATTATATCAATTTCCTGTCCCAGATTGTTAGTTGACCTCAGAGTCTACTTTCTTCTCTGACTAGTTATAAAAACTTCTATCGTTGGTTCGGAACATATCTTAAATACTTTCTGTGGAAAAATATATAAATTCTTTGTTGGTTGCTCTTTTGAATGTCGACTAAAAATGTCGTTGTTACCTTCGATTTTCCTTCATCTTACCGTAGAGACAACACGACTTTTTATTATCAGTTTGATCTAAGCCGTTGTTATAAAAAATTCTTATTTCCGTTTGAATCTAGTTATGGATAAGACCGAGAGGACATATTCTTTTCTAAGAGGTACATTCAAAGACGTCTAAAACGGAGGTCTTATCAAGAGTTTTCAGATATATAAAGGTAGAGATGACGGTGGTGGGATAAAAAAAAATTAAAAATAAAAATGAAATAAAATGAAATGTTATGACATAACCAAAACGGTATGTAACTGTACCTAGGTGGTGCCCACATGTACGCTAGGGTTTGTTCTTGGGGGGAGGGTGGAGGGAGGGGTGTTGTGGGGATACCCAGTAGGGGTACGTGGTCGGGGTTCGTACGACATAGGACGTAGTCTGTATCTGACCACTAAACTAAGAATGTACTATCATATGTACAAAGTTACGGTAAGAGGGTTTAGTAGGGTGGGAGAGGGAGAGGGTGTCTCAGGGTTTCAGGCGATATGTGTATGTCCCAGAACGTATGTCCCAGTAGTAACGGTAGAAAGATTTAAGGTATATATACACAATCATATGACATAACCACAAAAAGAAAGACCGAATGAAGTGAGACATATTAATCGAGGTCAAAGTAAGTAGAGTTGTCTTGACTAAGTTTACATAAGAAAAATTGCCGACTCATTATGAGCTAACACATATACATGGTGTCGAAAGAATAGGTAAGTAGACGACTACCTGTAGATCCAACAACTAGATTCACCCATTAGTAAACAGATGCACAATACTCAATCTGTAAGGGTCTCTTTTTGGACAGAGGTTTATACTAGGAACACTCGACTTTTGGTCACGGAAGTTAAGTTAGTAATTACTAATAAAACTATTCTTTAATTAGATTCTAGATACACGTAATGTCTTCGTTTCGGTCTTTAATACAAAGGATCTTAGGGAAAGGAACACATCGACATCCCTTCTCGAGTGTACACTAAACCTTCAACCCTTTCCTCTTCGGTCATAAGTGACCTGTGTCGACGTGGTCTATGTTTCCGTTTCCACTCTAAGTAACTCCGAAGGGTCGCTAAAGAATTCTTAGTAAGACACCGTCTGACTCTGTCAACCACGTTCGAATAGTCGTCAAAGGACCGTTTGAAAACTCTTAGTGGGTGAAACAACGAAGTTAGACTATAGTAGTCACAGTCAAAGGAACTGGAAACGAGCAGATCGGAAAGGTTTCTAATGGGGGTTAAGGACATCATTTGAAAAAGATAAAGTTTACTTTTTTTTTTTTTTTTTTTTTTCTTATTTCCGTTTTATCAGTAAAACACTGTTTTTACTTTCGTAAATAGTTTTGTGTGAGTGTCATTTCTTTTAAGTTTCGTAGATATCTACTTATTTTACTACTTATACATCCATTTGATATATTTGTTACTCACTATGTTTTGTCATCATTATTACAGAACGTTCCAAATTTTTAATACATAAAAAGGACATTACCACTTGGCCCACTAAGATTAGTTACGTGGGAGACTCTTGTTGATCTTTTCGACCCCAGTCTCTCGGACACCTCTTATTGTCACGGTTCGGGGTCCTCTTCTTTATGTCTATTCTTCGGACGATAATCCTTGTAGATAATTAATGACTTCTTAGTCGATTAATCCGGTTTTCGACTTTACTCGAAAAGTATCTGAGTATCCCCGTCGTCGTATTTCTGACTTCAAATTCTGGTTAACTCACCATTTACCCCGGTCATTGTGGGGACGAAGTCCACCGTAGGGGTTTACGATGTGAACTCCTTATTCACTTGATTTTACATTTTCGGTCCAAGTTTAGTGGTTTGTTGATCTTACTCGATTTTATTAGACTCTAGTGAACATGGGGACCTGTGAACGGACGTTCCCATTTGGATAAAGCCTTCTTTGGGTCGTTGTCAGGCCGAAGTTTTAAAAGATGTTAAAAAGTCTCAATCAAGTTCGTGAGTCAGACTTTTTGATCCGTATGATCTTTTGCACGATTTTATTGTCTGTTATCCTTTTTTACGTGTTTCTATGTCTATGATAGCCTATGCCATGACAAAAATTTTATTGTGTTATAAAAGTTCCTTGATTTTTGTTCTAAATCTTAAAACTGTCTCTTGATTTTTGATATATTTTATCGACTTATCTTTAAGATCTTGACTCTTCATGTTATCATTTCGTTACCTAACAAAAGTTCCGTTTAATGTCTGTCGAATTCTTTCCTAACTACTGAATCTTATATCTGGTGCTCTTTTACAGGTTTGGCCTCCTGTCTCTCTTCTTACCTTTCATCTCTCTCGTTACATTTTCCGTCTTTGACGTCACCCTGTCAGACTAGACGCACATTGACTATAAGGCTTTTCCTCTTTCTTCTGCCCTGTCTTTGTCGACTTCTCTACCACTGACTATTAAAAATTTTTTGTCATTGTTCGATGTCTAAGTTTTCTTACTATTTCCTCTTATTTGTATCTTCCTTTTATGATTCCTTATAATGACATTTCGACGATTTTGTTCGTCTTTCTCCTTTTTTTAGAATTTTTGTCTAATGGACAGGGTGGGTGACGGTGTGTGTCCCCCGAAGGAACCACCAAGTCTTCCACTTTCTTTGGTAGACTTTACGTCCGTTGGGTCCAAATTAGAGACCCAACCTTCTAGGGGATCTCTGTTGACGTTGGTTGAGGTAAGAACGGACCTCTCTGGGTACCTCTCTCCTCGGACCACCCGATGTCAGGTACCCCAACGTTTCTCAGCCTGTACTGACTCCCCAATTGGGCAAGTGAAAGTGGTGGTGTGTGTGTGTATGTTTTTTTTGTTATATTAAGTATCGACTTAAATTTTGTATTTTTTCTCGGTCTTTTGTTATTTTACTATCGAAACTTCCCGACCTTTTTCTAAGGTATTGGTTAATTTTTATTTGTAATTTGTTCCTGTAAAAGTCTATGTCGACTCTCTTGGCCAGTGGTTTTCTGGGTAAGATTTACACCCTCTTTTTACTACGGTAAACCTCCGAACCCCACAACCTCCTTTACCCCTCTTACTTCTGACTTCTAGTACGGTAGATCGGGGTAGTGAAGTGACGTTTATCTGACCTTTTTCCGCCTTTCTCACTGTCTGAAATAGAGGAACCCGAAGCTTTAGTGACGACTGTCACTGGAGTCGGTACTTTACTTTTCTACGAACGAGGAAATTTCTTTTCGATACTGTTTGGATCTGTCGTATAATCTTTCGTCTCTGTAGTGAAACCACTTTTTCCAGGTATATCAGGTCCAATTCCAAAAAGGTCATCAGTCGATGTCTACATTATCAACTGGTATTTCTTCCGACTCGTGGTTTCTTTACTACGAAAGTTTGACACCGCAACCTCTTCTGAGAACTCTCAGGGAATCTGTCGTTCCTCTAGTTTGGTCACTCAGGATTTCCTTTAGTTGGGACTTATGTGTAACATTCCTAACTACGACTTCGACTTCGAGGTTATGAAACCGGTGGACTAGGCTTCTTGACTGAGTAACCTTTTCTAGGACTACGACCCTTTCTAACCCCCTTCCTCCTCTTCTCCCTCTGTCTCCTACTCTGCCAACGTCCCATAGTAGTTGAGTCACCTGTACTCAGACTCGTTTGAACCCCTCTATCATTACTTCCTGTCGTCGGACCACACGACGTCAAGTAACCCGTCGTCCCTCAACCTGTGCTGTCGCTGACTTGTTGTTGTTTAATTTATTTAATATTTATTTTAACTGGCGTAAATGCATTGAAGAAAAGCTATCTTTTCACTATAGAAGACCTCTTCCTTTACCGTGGGGTGAGGACAAAAGAACGGACCCTTTAGAGTACCTGTCTCTTCGGACCACCCGACGTCAGGTACCCCAGTGTTTTATCAACCTTCTCAACCTGAATCACTGATTTGTTGTTGTTTAAGTAGTACCGTGATAAGTGTCGTTGTTTCTGTACCCATGTTAGATTACATGTAACTGTCTACTTACCTAATTTTTACACCACATATATATATATATACATATATATATATATATATATATATATATGTGTCACCTTATGATAAGTAGAAATATTTCTTCCTTTAAGACGTTATATATTGTTGTACCTACTTGGAACTCCTGTGGTACATTTCACTTTATTCGGTCAGTGTCTCTCTGTTTATATCATACTAAGGTGAATATACTCTATGGATTTTATAAGAAACGTCGGTTTCTACTTCTTCGAGACATGTCAGTCGTTTTTGTTCTGGTCCTCGTCTAACACCGAGTCTAGTACTTGAGGAATAACGGTTTAAGTCTGAATTTAACTTCTTTCATCCCTTTTGGTGATCTGGTAAGTCCATACTGGAGTTAGTTTAGGGAATACTAATATGTCACCTTCACTCTTTATCTCAATTCCCTGATTTAGACTATCTCACGGACTTCTTGATACCTGCCTCCAAGCACTGTAACATGTCTTCTGTCCCTACTTCTGGTAGGGGTACCTTTTTCTTACGCTTTTTCGGTTTACCGACAGACCCCTCCGGAATGTTTATCGACACTTTTCTTGTCTCCACTTTTCGTTTCCTCTTTTCCTTTCTATATTCGTAGACTTACATCTCAAGGTTTCTTATCGTTCCTCTCTATTCTTTCGGAAGGAGTCACTAGTTATGTTTCTTTATCTCCTTTTGTTATCTTACCTTTTCTGATCTCTAGAACAGTTCTTTTAATCTCTACGGTTCCCTTGTAAAGTACGTTTCTACCCGTGTTATTTCCTGTCTTTAACATACCTGGATTGTCTTCGTCTTCTATAATTCTTCACCGTTCTTATGTTTCTTCTTGACATGTTTTTCTAGAAGTGCTGGGTCTATTGGTACTACCACACTAGTGAGTGGATCTCGGTCTGTAGGACCTTACTCTTCAGTTCACCCGGAATCTTTCGTAGTAATGCTTGTTTCGATCACCTCCACTACCTTAAGGTCAACTCGACAAAGTTTAGGACTTTCTACTACGACACTTTCTCGACGTGAGTTTTACGGTCGTTTAAACCTTTTGAGTCACCACCGGTGTCCTGACCTTATCCAGTCAAAAGTAAGGTTAGGGTTTCTTTCCGTTACGGTTTCTTACGATTTTGATGGTGTGTTTACGTGAGTAGAGTGTGTGATCATTTCATTAAGAGTTTTAAGAAGTTCAGTACGAAGTCGTTATACACTTGGTACTTGAAAGTCTACAAGTTCGACCAAAATCTTTTCCGTCTTCTTGGTCTCTAGTTTAACGGTTGTAGGCGACCTAGTAACTTTCTCGTTCTCTCAAGGTCTTTTTGTAGATAAAGACGAAATAACAGATACGGTTTCGGAAACTGACACACCTAGTGTTATTTGACACCTTTTAAGACTTTCTCTACCCTTATGGTCTGGTGGACTGGACGGAGAACTCTTTGGATATACGTCCAGTCCTTCGTTGTCAATCTTGACCTGTACCTTGTTGTCTGGCAAAGGTTTATCCTTTTCCTCATGTAGTTCCGACATATAACAGTGGGACGAATAAGTCGAATATACGTCTCATGTAGTACTCTTTACGACCCCCTCTTTATAGTTATTGGAGTCTATACGTCTATTGGCGGGAATACCGTCTTTCACTTCCCCTCGATTTTTCGGAGAACTACTTTCACTTTCTCCTCTCACTTTTTCAACCGAATTTCGAGTTGTAAGTCTTTTACTTCTAGTACCGTAGACCAGGGTAGTGAAGTACCCTTTATCTACCCCTTTGTCACCTNCCTCTTTATAGTTATTGGAGTCTATACGTCTATTGGCGGGAATACCGTCTTTCACTTCCCCTCGATTTTTCGGAGAACTACGTTCACTTTCACCTCTCACTTTTTCAACCGAATTTCGAATTGTAAGTCTTTTACTTCTAGTACCGTAGACCAGGGTAGTGAAGTACCCTTTATCTACCCCTTTGTCACCTTTGTCACAGTCTGAAATAAAACCCCCCGAGGTTTTAGTGACATCTACCACTAACGTCGGTACTTTAATTTTCTACGAATGAGGAACCTTCCTTTCAATACTGGTTGGATCTATCGTATAATTTTTCGTCTCTATAATGAAACGGTTGTTTCCAGGTAGATCAGTTCCGATACCAAAAAGGACACCAGTACATACCTACACTCTCAACCTGACACTTCTTTCGACTCGTGGTGTCTTAACTACGAAAACTTGACACCACAACCTCCTCTGAGAACTCTCAGGGAACCCGACGTTCCTCTAGGTTGGTCAGGTAAGACTTCCTCTAGTCAGGACCCACAAGTAACCTTCCTGACTACGATTTCGACTTTGAGGTTATGAAACCGGTGGAGTACACTTCTCGACTGCGTAACCTTTTCTGGGACTACGACCCTTTCTAACCCCCGTCCTACTCTTCCCCTGCTGTCTCCTACTCTACCGACCTACCGTAGTGACTGAGCTGCCTGTACTCAAACTCACTTGAGACCCTCAACCACTACCTGTCCCTCCGGACCGCACGACGTGAAGTACCCCAGCGTTTCTCAGCCTGTGCTGACTCACTGACTTGACTTGACTTGACTTTTACCAGTTTAAGTATCTCAGTTTCTCACCTTGTGACCAACGGTCCCCAACCCCCTCCCACTTTACTCAATGAGTAGTTTTCCGTATTGCAAAGTCGATTCGTTCTACTTATTCGAGATCTCTAGACGACTTGTTGTGATGGATGTCTGTTGTGATTATGTAATACGTAAATTTTAAACAACACGCATCTAGAGCAATCCACAAAAATGGTATTATTTTATTTAAATATTTTTGACCACCATTTTTTCCAGTGGATCGGATTCATTTTATAAAAATTACATAGTGTAGAATTAATATATTTATCTATAATTATAACTATTTTTTAGATAAGACAATGATTTGTAAAAGTTGATTGAAGGTATTTTTCACGACAGAAGTACATAATATAGGTGTGTATATAAATATATGTATATGAATGTACGAATAGATATATACGTATATGTCCGTATACATATCTGTGTATACGTACAACATACATACATGAGTTGCTACAACTCACAGAAAATAACTTTGAGAACGAGTGAGATAACTCAACAGGGAGAGAGTCATTACCTTTATTAATTTTCTTTGTAGTCCTCCTTTTAGAATTTTATAAATCTTTACTTACTTCCGAATAATTCTCTTTTCCCCTCCTTCTACATTTATTGTTATATACCTTGTTTTTTCAATTTTATCAGCTTTTCTATTGTCTAAAAAAAAAATCAATACTTTATTATGGTATTTACTTAATCACTTGAACTTTTTAATTACTTTACTTTTATTACTTCTATTTTAAAATTTTAACCGGTTCACTTTCTTTTGAACTTATCTAGTTATTCATGTTTCTTTCAAATTAGTTAATAAAAATTTTTTTGAAATTTTTGACCGATTTGGGGTTTAAAGATTAATGACCCTTTCGATGAGTTAATTAAAATATTGTGATCATAAGAGAAGTATGTTTTATATTAATCCTACCCTCTTCGTTTCCTTTAATACCCGTTAATATATATATATATATTGTAACTACGTTTTTATACTTTATTCCATAGTTTATTATCTTGGGTCCCACGATATTTATTATTATTGTGCCTGTTTTTCTCGTTGGTTTGTAGTACTAGTTTGTCCCAAGTCCGGTCCTTCCATTTCGGATTCCTCCCTTCCGTACACTGGTTGAGTCAGTCAAGTCAACGAGTCAGCACAGACTGAGAAACACTGGGGTACCTGACGTCGTACGGTCCGAAGGGACAGGTAGTGGTTGAGGGCCTCGGACGAGTTTGAGTACAGGAAACTCAACCACTACGGTAGGTTGGTAGAGTAGGAGACAGTAGAAGAAAAGGAGGACAGAAACTAGAACGGGTCGTAGTCCCAGAAAAGGCTACTCAGTCAAGAAGTGTAGTCCACCGGTTTAATGACCTCAAAGTCGAAGTCGTAGTCAAGAAGATTACTTATAAGTCCTGACCAAGGGAAATCCTACCTAACCAACATAGAGGAACGTCAGGTTCCCTAAGAGTTTTCAGAAGAGGTTGAGGTGTCAAGTTTTCGTAGTTAAGAGACCACGAGTCGAAAGAAATACCAGGTTAGAACGTAGGTATGTACTGGTGACCCTTTTGGTACCGAAACTGATCTACCTGGAAACAACCGTTTCATTACAGAGACGAAAAGTTATACGACAGATCCACCCAGTATCGAAAAGAAAGTTCCTTGTCTACGTCTTTTTATTAGACTAATGTAGGTTTTAGATATATACAATTTTTCGAGAATTGTTTTGATCTCTACCCTTCCTTCTGGGAATGAAACTATTTTAATAGTTTTTCGGAAATCGTTCTTAGTATGATTACCTTTTTGAATCACAAGGGAAATGTAAGTCCTTGTTCTATTTCTAAGAGGAATAGTGACATTGTCTTGTGACGTCCACAACCGGTTATTTTCAAGTTTTCATGTATTGATTTTTCTTTATTCTTTATCCCATCTTTTACTTGTATAGTTTTAAACACCGCAAGGTGAAAGGTTGTTCATCTTCTATAGCGTTATCATCGTTGTTGTTGTTGTTTTTTGACTCTTCAGAGATGTATTTAGTTGTTACTTATGTATTCCTTTCAGATCTTTTAAGAGATTTTCAATTTGTATTCTGATGTTTTAAAATAATTTAAATGTTCTAGACTTATTAACCTTCATATATAATTATGATACAATAATGATCTTAGTACTGAGTCCGTCTTCACTCTTCCTTTTTACAATAAGATTTGTCACAATAAGATTTGACTTTTGTATTACAATTCACTTTTTTATTCGCTTAAACATGTTAAATACATTTTAAATATTTGGTTTCTGATACATAAAAATTGTTATGTATGACGAGTAAAGGTGTATGTATGTGTACTTGTATATATGTAAGGACCATATTTGAGATAAAGAACTAGTACTACACAAAAATGTATAAAACTATATAAGATAAACTTCCTACTTGTAATTTCTGGGTGTCTCCGAATAAAGAGGGACGTGTTCACGGACGTCCCCACTGGATCAGACCCGGACTTTCTGAATTAGAGAGATTTATGGATCGAATCAAATGGAGCTCAACTTTCTCTACGACGACCGTGTGAGTGTGTCAATCTTACTACCATTTTTAGGAGGTCTACGTAAAAGTCACATTATAGTATGGAGACGAACCCAAATAATTACGTGAGGTGCACTACCGATCACCTATGACCCGTGCGACCTCGAGCCAGAGGATACTACAGGACGAGTCATTAAGCTACTGGTCTTCACCCTGAGTCGGTACTCTTCCTTAGACTAAAGTAAAGACCCTACCTTTCTTCGTTTCATTGTCTTTGTAAGGTTGGGTCCAACACAAAACAAAAGTTTCACCCGCGAAACTGCTCCATAGACCCAGTGGACCGTCGAGACTCCGTACCGAGTTAAACGTTAGAGGGACGGGGCAGGTGTGCGTCTTGTCTGGAAAGGGACGTGAGAGTCCCCAAGAGAGGAGAGGACCTCCGGATTCAGTAGACGAGAAGGGTGTCTTAATCTTAGTGACGAAAAGTCAAGAACTGGTGAACAGAAACCTGTCTAATCCTCAGTATTTCTGTACCAACAGTAGAACGTCGGACAGAAACTCGAAGATTTACGAGACTCTCAATCTAGGACCCTAGGGCACCTTCGGGGAACGGAGTTACCCACACGAGGTGCAAGAATTAGTCCGTCCGACTACACACACTGTCTCCTATACTGACCAAGAGTCGCTACCTTTTGTATCGACGTGACCCACGGTCGTAGGTAGTTGTCACATTCTATACCGGTCTTCTTAAAGGAAGGGGTCAAATAGAAGGACTTATAGTGTCTAGTGTTGAAGATCTAGTAAAAATTCTGGTCCACTTAGATACCATCATTTATCATTACGATAAATGTAATGTCTCAGTAGGATATATTCTCTTCCTTTATTAGAACGAGAAGACGACTAAGAGGATATAAACAGATGGAATATTACAGTTGAAAGAAATAGCAGGAAAACTAAAGTCGAATGAGATTCGTCTCAGACCCGATTTAAGTCCTAAATTTTCTTCATTTACTGGAGATTTCTTTTTTTATGAGTTAAAAGGGGGAACTATAGTTTCCCTTTTATCACGGGTCGTCCTACACTCCTGGTGACAAAACATACTCAGACCTTTTGTTATGTGAAATAAGAGACCCTCCTAAACTTATACTACTACGGTACCACTACGAACCGTCGAAAGAATCACTAAATAACAGAAGGTCCCACTATAAGACAGACTCACAACAGTCAAATTTCATAAAAATAAAATGACTTTTTATCGAAGTGTAAAAAAAAAAACGTTTTATATGGGAGTAATACACTATAAATACCCTCGTCGTCCATACTCACTCACCAGATCGATAAGACTACAACCCGGTGACATAAAACAACACTAAAACAGATCTAGAGTGGTATGTGGTCCGGTCACCAAACGTTTGACACCAAGGACCCGGTTGTCGTAGTCCTAGTGTACTCTTGGACACTTTTAAGTTTAATAGTCCGTGATGTGGTCTGGTTGACTTAACCTTTGAGACCTCAAACACAGGTCATTAGAGAAAGTTCTCTTTGAAATCCATTAGGACTGCGAACAAATTCAGACTTTCGGCGGTAGTATCCAGTCGATATGGGAGTCATACACCGCAGGTACCATCGTGGTCCCTCCGACTTCCTTAGTTTGAAAGAATTCGGTCCGTTAACGTAAAAAAATTAGTTTACAGGAGCCCGAATCTCCCATTCAGGTGTCGAATTCCAATGTCAAAGAAATCTTTCTTTTATTGTCAGGATGAGACTCTTGAGATCTTTTCTTCGTTTAGGACCCTATCCATTATCCGTAAATCCTCCTATAGGATCCAGAGTCCAAACACCCTAATAAAGGGGAGAGATCGGACCACCAATGCACCCGGAATCCTTCTCCCCCCCAGACAAGGAGGATCCTGTCTCACCGGTCCGCCTCTGCTCACGGAGTGGTCGTCTACCCTACAACACCCGAGTGTAGGGTCGTCTCCCAACTGCCTCAGGACCTTTTCCGCAACAGGTAGGTCGTCTCCCTAGAACACTCTGTCACGGTCGTCTTCCACCGCACGTCCGGACAATTCCTCGGACACACTGTCAAAGCCCCTGTGACAGTCTATTTTGGGCTCTTTTACCACATCTCCGATTTCCGTCCGTTGCGGTACAACCACTCTGTTTACTTCCAATGTGGCTGACCGACTTCTATGGACCTGTGCGCAGGTGGGGCCTGTACGGAAGTGTGGACGACGTACCGGAGCTGCGGTGCTTGAGGAAGTGAAGAACAAACGACTGGAGACTCAGATTGTGACGGAGGGACGATAAGAATATAGAGCGTTATACGTATGGAAAGGGGGAATCGGGACCGATATTTAGTTACTCTAAGCTTTCCGTCCTTTATGTTAAAGTGTCAATTAAGTTACGACAACATTTTTGTATAGAATAATTCTGTCTGATAAGGAGGCATAGAGGATGTTATAATATTTGGTCGTGGACTCTTCAGTAGTCTTTCATTTCTTTTGTCTTTGGGGTGTATCCTTACAACTCTCTCGATCGATCGGAAATGGAAAACGGTCATTCTTAAACTCATTCACTCCGTTTAAAATCGATCTCAGGTCAGTTGGAAAATCCGGAGAAACTGAAAACGAACTCTCAGACTTTAAATACAAATTTGTAAAAATCTTCCTTTATAAAAGAGGAGATTGAACTTTACTCCGGAAACACTTTAAAATGACTCTTAGGATTCCTCAGTTCTTTTTGTGTGTGTCTACCCGTTGTATCGTAAATAATGAACGAGTAGTGCACGAAAGATAAGAGAGATTTGTAGTAGTTGAGGGTAAAGAAGGACTAGGGTCGTCTGAGAAGGATGTGTACAGAATATCCAAACTATGAGTCCGACGGGTCTCTTTGTAGAACGGATTCTATAAGGGGATAAACACGGGGGGCTTAGGTCAGTAAAGTTATTGAAGTCGTAAACAAGTCCCCTACCGGTGTAAGATGTCCTTCTTCAACGGTATA
Organism: Capra ibex; assembly: GCA_006410555.1. Lineage (NCBI taxonomy): Eukaryota > Metazoa > Chordata > Mammalia > Artiodactyla > Bovidae > Capra > Capra ibex. Next base: position 124,118,137 of record SJYO01016970.1, on the reverse strand, counting down.
TTCGTGGTTCTTATTAAGGATCCATTTAGTCTCCCTTAAAGGATATTTCAAAGGTTTGAAATATCCTTTCCAAAAAAAAAAAAAAATTTAACATTGTCTAAATCAAAAGAAATACATTGGTCTTCACTAATGTAACCAATTATCTAGAAAAACTCAACAGAGATACATTTTAAACCTGTTGAACAAATAAAGACGTACTTCGACTTTCACATGGTGGTCTTCTCAAATCACCGTTTATATGACCTAATAGTCATTTCACCGGTTCAATGAAGAGGTCGGATAGTAAAGAAGTAGGTATTTTACTTCCTTTATCTGAGACTAGAAATCGTTATAAATTATCATTAATTCCAGTTGAGGTCTTTTTTAAAAAATACGACATTTTAAGTTAAACTACACAAGACAACGTAGTGGAGTGGACCAGATCGACAAAGATACGTGTCTTATGATTATTCACAATAACCTACTGATAGTCTGGTACAAAGGTTTTGACACAGGACCGTAACGAAAGGACTCTGTGGGTACGGACTCAAACATACTGAGGTGAGAAAGTCGTTACGTGAAGACCTTGTTCGTCATGAGTCCGACCACTTCCTACTCCGACCTGTTGTAGGACTTTAGTTTATCTGAGTAGATTTATCGGATGAGGGTGACCGTTTAGTCGGGTCAAGGTATAAAGAGTTCGACTTTATTTTTGGGTGAAGTAAAGGAAGAGGTTGAACTTCAGGACTCTGGTTCTAGTACATCCACTTATTATTCTGTTTTACTTTAAAATTGCTTTTGAACAAAATTTATTAACGGAGAAAGTACAGTCTACAAGTCTATGAAATTTTATAGAAAAATTTTTAAATGACATAATTACTGGGTCACTTCATTGATAATAAGAAGGGTAAAATGTCTACTTCCGTTCCAGAGTCTCTTTAAACCACTGAACAGTCTCCAGTGTGTATTCCTTTCCGTCTTAGTTGATCTTAGGTCCAGTCAAACTTACGAGAGGGATGATATAGTGGGACAGGGAGTACAAAATCCATGACTGATTATTTGTACACTGTCGGGTCTATAAACTCATTTTTCATGATAAAAGGTGTATTTATGCCGGGAAGAGAAGTCATGTGGATCTACACCGGGTGTGTCAACGGTTTCTAATGAATCGTCAGAGATTAAAGTGGAGAAGAGAGAGGTCGAATACAAAGAACGACCGTCTTATCATCCCAGATCCTTATCTTAGAGGAGTCAACCCACTTAAATTCGACAAGGAGTCACTACCAGTGGTGAATTGTAATGGTGTTGTTTTTTGTATGGGGAACTCAACGATGTGTTAACAAATTGGATTTAGGATTACTCTCTTATACAAAATTACTTGTGAATCGTGGAGAAAAACTCTGTCTCTGTTTCTTATGCCAGTGCATTTTTGTAAAAAACTTAACCAGAGTAAACTTAAATCCTACTCCGACTAACGAAATTCTACGAAATAAACCTGATACTAATCCTAAAGGAGACTATTCTTAATTAGACGTAGGTTCCCTATTTCCGGAATACTGACAGTTTAAGTCTTAGTAGGTACTTATATCTTTTATCCACTATTCCTCTTTCCGATCTTTTTACATTTTAAAGGTTACAAGTTCTCGATCTGTCGTTAATCCTTGTCTCTGTAGTCGTCTCTATCTTGTCCTACTTGTCTATAACCTGTTGGTCTTATTCCTGATCCTACTCTTGAAGGTCTACTACCGGGTCTACCAACCTTTACATCCTTCCTCGAAAAGACTCCCATCCTTGATATCGTTGAGACGTTTTGACTTTGGTAACATATTCTGACTCTCACATAAACCTTTATGTACTTGACCGTTGGAGGTCGCTGTCTTAAAAGTCTATAGGAACTAGAGTCACAGTAAACCGCGGAGTCTTGTCTATTGTGCCTCCTTATATTCCAATCAATCTACATTCGTATTTTTATGTTAATTTAGGATCATACTACATAGGTGTCGAAATTAATAATACGATGGAGTATAATGTATTGAATATTATTCTTTTTATGTGAGTTTAAAAATACGACATAATCAAACTTCACATGTCGTTTCACTAAGTATATACACACATATATATATAAATGTGTGTAAATACACATCTATATAAGAAAAGATCTAAGAAAGGTAATATCCGATAATATTCTAAAACTTATATCAAGGATCACGAAGTCATCCACCCACGTACGAGTCAGTATGGACTGAAAAACGCTGGGGTACCTGGCATCGAGTGGTCCTAGGAAACAGGTACCCTAACAGGGTCGTTCTTGTGACCTCACTCAACGGTAAAGGAGGAGGACCCTAGAGGGGTTGAGTTCCTTCCACCTAAGAAATGGTGACTCGGGGGATCCTTCGGGTATGTTGTCCAAGTCAAGGTAAGTCAAGTTAACAAGTCAGCACAGGCTGAGAAACACTGGGGCACCTGACATCGTGTGGTCCGAAAGGACAGGTAGCGGTTAAGGGTCTCGGACGAGTTTGAGTACAGGTAACTCGGTCACTACGGTAGGTTGGTAGAGTAGGAGACAGCAGGGGAAAAGATGGACGGGAGTTAGAAAGGGTCGTAGTCCCAGAAAAAGTTACTCAGTCTAGAAGCGTAGTCCACCAGTTTCATAACCTCTAAGTCGAAGTCGTAGTAAGGAAGGTTACCTATAAACCCTGACTAAAGGAAATCCAACCTGACCAACCTAGAGGAACGTCAGGTTCCCTGAGAGTTCTCAGAAGAGGTTGTGGTGTCAGGTTTTCGTAGTTAAGAAGTCACGAGTCGAAAGACAAACCAGGTTGAGAGTGTAGGTATGTTCTGATGACCTTTTTAGTATCTATACTGATATGTTTGGAAACAACCGTTTCATTATAGAGACGAAAAATCATACGACAGATCCAACCAGTATCGAGAGGAAGGTTCCTCGTTCACAGAAAATTAAAGTACCGAAGTCAGTGGTAAACGTCACTAAAATCTCAGGTTCTTTTATCAGGTAGTGACAAAGGTGACAAAGGGGTAGATAAACGGTACTTCACTACCCTGACTTATGGTACTAGAATCAAAAAACTTACAACAAAATAAAAAAAATTAAATTTAAATAAATAAAATTAACCTCCGATTAATGAAATGTTATAACATAACCAAAACGGTATGTAGTCGTACTTAGACGATACCCTCATGTACACAAGGGTTAGGACTTGGGGGGAGGGTGGAGGGAGGGGCATGGTAGGGAGACCCAGTAGGGTCACGTGGTCGGGGTTCGTAGGACATAGGACGTAGTTTGAACCTGACCGCTAAACAAAGAATATACTATAATATGTACAAAGTTACGGTAAGAGGGTTTAGTAGGATGGGAGAGGGTGTCTCAGGTCGAAAAAGTAAGAGTAGAAACTGAAAGTAGTCCTCCGAGAATTCAAAGAGAAGTGAAAGACGGTATTCCCACCACAGTAGACGTATAGACTCCAGTAACTATAAAGAGGGTCGTTAGAACTAGGGTGGAACACGAAGTAGGGTGGGTCGTAAAGTGTACTACATGAGACGTATATTCAATTTATTCGTCCCATTGTTATATGTCGGAGTTACATGAGGAAAAGGTTAAATCTTAGTCAGACAACAAGGTACAGACCAAGATTGACAACGAAAAACTGGACGTCTAAAGAGTCCTCCACCTCTCTCCTCCATGAATAACAACAAATAAAAAATACATCAGTACACATATAAAATTAGGGTTTGAGGACTAATAGGTGGGAAAAGGGGAAACCATTGGTATTCAAACAAGAGATACAGACAAAATATTTGTTCAAGTAAACATATTAAAAAAAAAAAAAATCTAAGGTGTACATTCGTTATAGTATACTATAAACAGAAAGAGACAGACTGAATGAAGTGAATCAAACTCTTGGAGATCCAGGCAAGTACAACCCCGTTTACTTCTTTGTGTTATATGAGAACAGAGAAAACGGTACCAAATTTTTCAAGTATTTAATCCACGATAAGAACAGTGTGGTGCACTTATGACTCTGATTCGAAGTAACAGGGTGAATACGAAGAACATAATCAAGAAACAGTACAGTAAGAGTAGGAGTAAGTAAGTAACAAGTTCATACATAAAGACCGTGAAAGAGACACGGTCCTTTAGACGATCTACGATCTCCCGGGGTGACGGTTCCTTAAGATAAGCCGTCCCATTGATCTAAGTGTTAGTGTATTGGGGTCATGTCACACTGTTACGATCCCGTCTCCATACGGACGTCATACGACCCTAAAATCTCTGTCCTCATCGTACCTTTACAGTGATCCTTCGGAACTCCCAGGTGATTCTTGCCTCTGTCACTTGTACGTCACCTTAGTTGAGTGAGACGACGATGTCGTTTTAGTGTTTTATATAGTCTCGAACAGTTTTTTTTTTTTTTTTTTCCGTTTCTTTGGTTCACCTAAATACCATCTGGATCTCTAAACATTCCCAACAACCTATCCCTTTTTTTTTTTTTTCCTAGTTCTCTATACCCCATAACTATGAAAAGTACTTTCCCGAGTCTGATTTCATCGACCTGTTCTCTCATTCGATTTTCTCCAATCCACTCAAATGTCTATTTATCTTTTCCTCCTCCTAGTTTCTTTGGTCTCCAGAGTTACTCTAAAATTCCCGGTCCTTTCTCCCTCTGTCGTTTAATCCGTAAAACCAAGTCATTTGGTTAGTCGGGTGCTAGTCCCGTAAGTATGTTCAAAATAACGAGTTTGTCACTATCCTTCACTTTCTTCAACAATCAGTAATGAGGTCCGTCGCCTACATTTGACCTTCCAGGGACCCTGTGGTAATGGGTCAGTTATCAGGTGTATAATCTATCTGTGACACGATCAATGATGCCTATTCCATCCTCTGCTCCGTCTTTAGTGTGGACAGTAGTGCCTCAAATATCAGTAGATCCTTACTGTTCGAAACTTGTTCTGTAATAATGTCACTACTTACGACGATTTTTCCCTTTACCTCCTCGGTACTCTTAAATAATGTCTCCTTTGGTTGTAGAAGAGTGTCCAGTCGTTTCCTAGGGGAAACGACTCTGACGTTTCTACTCATCCTCAAACCTCCGTCTCTCCGCTCTGTACTCGCGTGTCCGTCTCCCTTCTTATAAAGGATTTCCAGAAGTCCACCTTTTCTTGTAATATAAACTAAAGATTTAAGGTAACTGAAATATTTTTAGAAAGAGTAAAAAGGAACAACAAAAAAAGGGAATACAAAATATGAAGAAGGAAGTAACGAAACTTGTAAATTTTGTATATAACATTTGTAAAATAAGACCAATAAGAAGAGAAAGTTCGAAACCGAGGAGAAAGAAAGTAGACGACTGAGAGTGTCTATCACCAAACAAAATTCCATACTAAATAGTAAACACTGACAGAAATCTTCTCTCAAGGGAGACCCCTTTATCAGATGTCCCATGACGAGAAGAGTTGAACTCGTTTTGTTGGTCCAAAGACAAGTCCAACTAAAGGGTCGAAGTCCAGGGAAGTGTGTTCCTTACACTAAAATCTGAGAGGTAGACGTACGCCGTGTCTAGACCCCAAAACTAAAGAACATCCACTCCAAAAGAGTAAACACTAGGACCCTATAATATTTGGAAGAACAACAAATATACTCGACAACCCTTCTCAAAGGATTCAAAGTAAAGTTTCAGAGGTGTTAGGAAACACTGAGGGTCTACATAACTTTATCGAGTCAAGGTCGAAAGGAGACTCCCAGACCTCGAACGCGAGAGGAAGGTCCCGTCAATCAACAACCTTGGTCAAAGTCGTAGATTCCAGATATAGACCAAGGTTGTTAAGATACTCGACAAACCCGTATTCTCAGACGAACGACGACGACGACGACGACGACGATTCGGCGAAGTCAGCACAGGCTGAGACACGCTGAGGTATCTGACCTGATACGTAGGGTGGTCCGAGGCGGCAGGGACCCTAAGAGGTCCGTTCTTGCGACCTCACCCGACGGTAAAGGAAGAGGTCATGTACTTTCACTTTTCACTTTGACTTCAACGAGTCAACACAGGTTGAGAATCGCTGGGGTACCTGACGTCGCGTGGTCCGAGGAGGCAGGTACTCTAAAAGGTCCGTCTTCATGACCTCACCCCAGACGAATCGTGAGACTAAACTGTAAGGGACAAATTAAGACTGTATACCTCCCCGAGAGGACCAAAGTTCACTCGGTGTATGAATTTCTAAATCGGTATAAAATAAGACACAAATCTCGTCTTTTATTAATAAAACATAGTCGAATACAATATTATACCATGTAAAATATTTGACAAAAATTTTTCAGAAGTAAGTAGGTTTTGTATAAGTACCTCGTGGATACTACAAGATTCCTAATATCGTGAGTTTCCATCTTTCATGCCCTTCTCCCCGTAATATAGTTCTTACTCTATCGCAACACGTCTTGTACGATTGTCGGACCTAAAAAGAACTCTCGTTTTCCCGTCGATAACTTTCTAAAATTTTGTTCAAACGTAAAGATTTTACTCATCTTTTACCCAATCTCGGGTTTGTCTTATCTACACCCTCTTCACAAGTCAGTAGGCCATTCCACTACTGTCAATCGAACTTGACCTCTCACTCCTGTCTACCACTTTCCCTTCCATGGATTCTCCATAAGTCCATTGATTAAATCATTATGAACGAATACCTGAATTAACCCTTTTTCTCTACTCAGTTTGCGGTTAGGATCCACGAACCAAACTCATAGACTCACCAACAATTACCGTAAATTACTGTGTCTCTCTCATGTTCCTATTCCTTGTTTGAGTCACCTTTGATAGAGTCCAAGTCAAACCCGGTACGACTTAAATTCCTTGGTCTATAGTGCACGATAGTGCTACTATAGTCCCATTATAGTTCATTCGTCATCCGATAAACCTGATCTCTGAGTCTCACATTCAGACTCGACCTCTACTTTTCTTTTACCTTAAAACACCTTATCTACTCCAAAGGACTTCTCTCTCCCATCTCACTAGGATTTTAAGTATACCTTGGTGTCTTCTGAGACTTAAGGGGTTCGTTAAAACTCTTTTTTCTTGTTTTGACCGTCACAGTAGGAAGGTCTGAAGTCTTTTTCGATGTCTCGATGACAGTAGTTTTGTCAAACCAAGACCGTGTTTTGTCTGTATATTCAGTTGTCTTGTCCTCTCTTTCGGGTCTTTATTTGGGTACGGGGATACCAGTCAATTAGATACTGTTCCTCCGTTCTTATATGTCACCTCTTTTCCGTCAAAAAAGTCAATTCACCGTGATCCTTTTAACCTGTCGAGGTACATTTTACTACTCTAATCTTGTAAAGGAGTGGAAAAACATAAAATAATTTTTTTTATTTGAGTTTCACCTAATCACGAGATTTACATTGTGGTATTTTGAGGATCCTCTCTTACGTCCGTCTCGTAAGTAACTCCATTTAGTGTCGTTATAAAAAACCTAACGAGAGGGTTCCGTTTTCTTTATTTTCGTTTTTATTTGTTTACCCTGGATTCCTTTGAATTTTCGAAAAAGTGTTGTTTCCTTTGGTAACTGTTTTCCTTTTCTGTGCAATACCTTACCCTCTTTTATAAACAAGTACTATATTGGTTGTTTCCCGATTATAGTTTTACTATATTGTCAAGGATATTGAGTCATAGTTTTTTAGGTTTGTTGGTTAGTTCTTTACCCGTCTTTTGGACTTTTTTGTAAAAAGGTTTCTACTGAACGGCCCCCGGTCACACTCCTTGAGACGGGTACCGTTTCCAGTACTCCTTCCTCCGAACCGTATGCGTTTCCGCACTAGTTCGGAGTCCTTTGGGGGACAAGGGCTCGTAGATTGGGGTTTTGGTCTCAGACAAAATACGAGAATGGATGTGGAGACTGAAATGTCCCCCGAGAGGGGGTATTGGTAAAGAGAGCCTCTTCCTCAATTGAACGTCGAGGTTCAGTTATTTTTAAGGACCCGCACTGTTCTCACAAAGTCGAATGCCTGAGGAGACTTCCAATAGATCGGACGGACATATCCAAGCAGGTCGGTGTACACTAACAAATGTCGGAGGGTTGGACTCTCCGTACTCTATAAAATCTGAATGATTTCCGTTTAAGAAAACCCCTCAACCTTTAATAATCATATCACCCAACCAATCCTTAATATAACCACTTCCCAAAAAGTAAACAACACAGTTATTAACGACGATTACGGGACGAGACTCACCCTGTTCCTACAGAGTCCAGTTTGGAGAGACGACTGTCTGATCGAACACACTGTCCTAATAGGTATGAGGACGGTGTACTAACAAATGATGGAGAATTGGTATTTGTCGTGTCTCTCGAAACCTCATAAAACTCTCAGAATTAATCGTATCCCGAAAAAGAAGAACAACTTAGTTACTAACGGCGGTCCGGAGGTATAGGAATCCGTGGACCCTTATATAATTAGTTACATAAACCTTATATCATTTCCTTTATACCATCAATAACTACAATCGTTATGATCTGAAAAACTCAATTACCTAAAAGAGAAAACATTATCTAGTGACATGAAACAATATTTAGTGACACAGGAACGATACATTTTTACGTCGAAATAGTGATAGAATTCTGATTTACCTAGATTTCCCCTCGTAACCACTTTCCTAAAATTAAACAACCCGACTACAAACGACGATTTAGAGGTACAAGGGACGGGAATATTACTTATATTGATCGTATATCCTTCTTCATTTATAATTGGAAATTCGTATATCCTCTTTATTCGTAATTGGAAATTCTAATTAGTACAATTGAAACCCAATTTATTTAAGGAAAGAACTAACATTGAGTGATGTGGGAGTGGGATATCCTTACATTGAAATAAACCTCCCACCACGGACCAAATTCTTTTTTGTGGAAACCTTCTTTATTCAAAAAACCAATAGTCTTTCTTTCCTAGTATTTTAGGGATTCTGGAAAAATACACTTCGTGGACTACAGTCCTGACGACTGGGGGCACACTGAGACATAAGTAGGGATATACATTGTTTTCCATATATTCGTTTGGTTTTTTATTTGTTTAGCCTAGTCAAAGGCCTTTCTGACTAAGGGGGTACAGCGAAGGAAGAACGAGGGCAAAGAGACCAACTTAAGGGTAGACCTAAGTCGGAGGAAAAGAGGTGATGTGATAGAGGATGATGTGATAGGTAAAGATTAGAGAGATACATAGACATTAATTTATACATAAAAAGGTTTCTGCGGCTACGGCAGGGGTGGAAGCTTAAGGGACCTAGGTGGCCCCGACCTGGGGCCGTTACTGAATGTCTACCGGTTGTCCGTGTATCTTTCTTCGAGTTGTAGTGATTATTAATTTCTTTACGTTTAGTTTTAGATTACTCTATAGTGAAGTGTGGATAGTCTTACCAATATCAGTTTTCCACAGGTTTATTGTTTACAAGCGTTTCTACATCTGTTTTCCCTTGTAAAAAAAAATTGGAGTGATATGTTGTACACCCTAAAAGTGACTGGTATCCAATTTGAGCACGGGGGACGTTACATGAATGTCTCAGAATTGGTGACCTGACGGTTCCTTCAGCCTCTTTTCCCTTGGAAACATATGACAACCATCCTTACGTTTAACCATGTCGGTGATACCTTTTGTCTTACCCCTTGATTTTTGTGGTTTTTGTCTTGATGCTAGTCGAGTCAAGTCAGCGAGTCAGTACAGGCTGAGAAACGTTGGGGTACTTGACGTCGTGCGGTCCGGAGGGACAGGTGGGAGTCGAGGGCCTCAAATTAGTTTGAGTACAGGTAACTCAGTCACTACGGTAGGTTGGCAGAGTAGGAGACAGTAGAGGAAGAGGAGGTTGGAAGTTAGAAAGGGTCGTAGTCCCAGAAAAGGTTACTCAGTCAAAAAGTGTAGTCCGCCAGTTTCATAACCTCAAAGTCGAAGTTGTAGTCAGGAAGTTTACTTATAAGTCCTGACTAAAGGAAATCCTACCTGACCAACCTAGAGGAACTTCAGGTTCCCTGAGAGTTCTCAGAAGAGGTTGTGGTGTCAAGGTTTCGTAGTTGAGAAGTCGTGAGTCGAAAGAAATATCAGGTTGAGAGTGCAGGTAAGTACTGATGACCTTTTTGGTATCGGAACTGATCTACCTGGAAACAACCGTTTTATTACAGAGACAAAAAATTATACGATAGATCAAACCAGTATTGAAAAGAAAGTTCCTCGTTCGTAGAAAATTAAAGTACCGACGTTAGTGGTAGACGTCACTAAAACCTCGGGTTCTTTTATCAGACAGTGACAAAGGTGACAAAGGGGTAGATAACGGTACTTCACTACCCTGGCCTACGGTACTAGAATCAAAAGACTTACAACTCGAAATTCGGTTGAAAAGTAAGAGAAACTGAAAGTAGTTCCCCGAGAAGTCAAGGAGAAGTAAAAGACGGTATTCCCACCACAGTAGACATATAGACTCCAATAACTATAAAGAGAACCGTCAGAACTAAGGTCGAACACAAAGAAGGTCGGGTCGCAAAGAGTACTACCTGAGACGTATCTTTAATTTATTCGTCCCACTGTTATATGTCGGAACTACATGAGGAAAAGGATAAACCTTGGACAGATAAGAAGGTACAGACCAAGATTGACAACAAAGAACTGAACATATGTCTAAAGAGTCCTCCGTCCAGTCCACCAGACCATAAGGGTAGAGAAAGTCTGAAAAGGTGTCAACTAACACTAGGTGTGTCAGTTTCCGAAACCGTATCAGTTATTTCGTCTTTATCTACAAAAAGACCTTTAGAGAACGAAAAAACTACTAGGTCACCTACAACCTTTAAACTAGAGACCAAGGAGACGGAAAAGATTTAGGTCGAACTTGTAGATCTTAAAGTGTCAAGTGTATGACGAACCTCTTAAAACTCGTAATGAAATGATCGTACACTCTGCTTGCGTTAACACACCATCAAACTCGTATAAAACCGTAACGGAAAGAAACCCCGACCTTACTTTTGACTGGATAAGGTCAGGACACCGGTGACGACTCAAAAGGTTTAAACGACCGTATAACTCACATCGTGAAAATGTCGTAGTGGAAAATCCTATACTTTATCGAGTTGACCTTATAGTAGTGGAGGTGATCGAAACAAGTATCACTAAGAAGAATTCCGGATGAACTGAAAGGTAAGGTCCTATAGACCGAGATCCACTCACTAGTGTGGTAGTACTAATAGACCCAGTAATTCTAGAAAAAATATATCAAGAGGACACATATGAACGGTGGAGAAGAATTACAGAAGACGAAGACAATCAAGGTATGACAAAAACAGGTAATAACACGTGTAAAAACGTACTTTACAAGGAAACCATAGAGATTAAAAGAACCTTTTTTAGAAACAAGAAAGGGTAAGATAACAAACGGAGACAAAGAAACGTAACTAATGACTCGTTCCGAAAGAAAAGAGAGGAACGATAAGAAACCTTGAGACGTAAGTCTACGAATATAGAAAGGAAAAGAGGAAACGAAAAGCGAAGAGAATAAAAGAGTCGATAAACATTCTGGAGGAGTCTGTCGGTAAAACGGAACAACGTAAAGAAAAAGAACCCCTACCAGAACTAGGGACAGAGGACATGTCACAGTGCTTGGAGGTAGGTATCAAGAAGTCCGTGAGACAGATAATCTAGATTAGGGAACTTAGACATAGAATGAAGATGACATATTAACATTCCCTAAACTAAATCCAGTATGGACTTACCCGAAGGGACCACCGAGTCTGCCATTTCGTAGACGGACGTTACGTCCTCTGGGTCCAAGCTAAGGACCCAACCCTTCTAGGGAACCTCTTCCTTTACCGTTAGGTGAGGTAGTGAGAACGGACCTTTTGGGGTGCCTGCCTCCTCGGACTATCCGATGTCAGGTACCCCAGCATTTCTCAGTCTGTGCTGACTCGCTGAAGTGAAAGTGACTTACTAGATCGCCAAAAGGGATGAAAGGAGTTAAATTCAGATTTAAACCGTTATCTCTCAAGTACTAGACTCGGTGTGATTCGACGACCAGAACAAAAACGACTGACATATCTCGAAGAGGTAGAAACCGACGTTTCTTATATTAGTTGGACTAAGGCCATAACTGGTAGACCACTACAGGTACACACCTCAGAAGAGAACACAACAACCTTCTCCCATAAACGATACTGGTCACACAAGAGGACCGTTTTGAGATGACCAGAAAGGGGACGAAGTAAAACATGAGGTTCCGGTTTAAAGTTCTTGATGATATTCTAGGTCGTTAAAGTGAGGAACTATGTATAGATTTTGTTTCTTGTGTGATTAAGTTTTCTATGTGTGTGGGGTTAAAAGTATCGTCGAGATAAATGACATCTATTCTATACCCTCGTTGGATTTACAGGTAGTTGTCTGTTTACTTATGATTTTCTACATATACACACACACACACACAAACACATACACACATATGTTTTACTTTACAATGAGTGGGTACCCTTTCTTACTTTAAGACATTGTGACTTTACGTCATTGTAACTTCCTGGATCTTTTGTTATAAGACTCAATTTATTTAGTTTCTGTTTATGACGTACAATAGTGAATATTCACCTTAGTCTTTTGTGTTTACTTACATGTCGTTTTGTCTTTCTGAGTATCTATGTCTTTTGATCGGAATGGTCTCTCCTCTCTATATAATTAAGTTTCCACACCTTAATTCTCTATGTTTGGTGATACATTTTTTATGTGTTCGGTGTCCTATGTAACATATCGTGTCCCTTAATATCGGTAATAGAACATTATTGAAAATTACCGTATATTAAACATTTAATATCACTTAGTGATACAACATATGAACTTTGATTATTCAGTTTATATGAAGTTATTTTCTTTATTTGTTTATTCGATCAAATTTTCTTTCTCTTATCTGACCTTTCTCTTCTCCCAAATAATAAGTGAAACTCCTTAAGGTAGTGGGTTGGTCAGGTAAGACTTCCTCTAGTTGGGACCCTAAAGAAACCTTCCTTACTACGATTTCGACTTCGAGGTCATGAAACCTGTGGAGTACACTTCTCAACTGAGTGACCTTTTCTGAGACTACGACCCTCTCTAACCCCCGTCCTCCTCTTCCCCTGCTGGGTCCTACTCTACCGACCTACCGTAGTGCCTGAGCTACCTGCACTCAGACTCACTTGAGACCCTCTACCACTACCTGTCCCTCCGGACCGCACGACGCTAAGTACCCCAGCGTTTCTCAGCCTGTGCTGACTCGCTGACTTTACTTGACTTGACTTGACTTGACTTGACTTACAAATCCATCTCCATTTCTTTTCGGTTCTTTTCTTGTCAACCTTCCCTTACAATATAGTTCCCACTGAAAAAAGAGGAATTCTACCTTACCTAACTCCTATAGACTACCGTCCTTCGTGTAGTTCCTCTGTCGACTTCAGTGACATGTCTCCTTTCTGTTGACGGTTGCATTTCAAGGACTCTTAGACCTTCTCCTGTCCCTACTTCCCGTCTCCATCTTCGCGACAAGAAACTGCCCCTGTGTTGCGACTTTGTCCTCCCTTCCTTCCGTCTTACCTCTGTCTACGTCTGTCGGAACATCTCAACTAAAAACTTTTCGGCACCATCAAGAGACTGTCACACAATGAAAGACACATTTCGACTACCACTCAAGGGGACAAGGTACATTATCGCATCCGTCTTCCTGTCTCCGAACTCGTTCAAATTCTGACTGGACCGACATTTTTGTGCGACCCTAAAGGTCCCTTACGACTGCCGAGTCTTTAAACGAAAAAATATACTACATAAAGATAATCACGAGAAGTCGGACCCATGTTCATATCTCTTCTACCCATCGACCTAAGTAGGTCGTACCCGAAACAGTCGAACCCCGAAACTGTCCACGATGTCTTTCTGTTACTCCGTTCCATTTAATCTTATGACTGTCCTTTGACCACTTTTACTACCGAACATCTTATATGTGACCTATTCCCTCCTTTGATTTATGTCCTTCCTCTGCTACTCTACTTCTATCATCTTACCACGATCCTAGACTTACAAACATAGGACAGTTTTAAGTGTACAACTTTAAGATTGGAAGTTTCTACTACCATAATCCTTCATCCCAAAACCCCTACTCCCCACACAATTCAGCATTCCTACCCTAGGAGTACCCATCTTAATCACGGGAGTATATTATGTTCTTTGAGATCTCTCAAGAGATCGAGGGAAAAAAGATGGAACACTTGTGTATCTCTCCTCCACGTCCGATACTTGGGTCCTTTTCCGAGAGGGGGTTGATACGACCGTGGATTTAGAGTCTGAAAATAAGACATCTGGACATCCTTTATTTAAAAACAAATATCCGATGGGTCAGCCACCATAAACCAATGACATTGGGATTGTCTGGTTCTACTTACCAGTCACTTGACTTTCGACAATTCACTTCATCGTCATCTAGGTTCACTCGTTCGGCTTTTCGAGTCACAGATATTTGATTCTTGTACTTCAAAGATCTTCACCAAAGTTTCCACCTTGAAAGGTCACTACTCAAGATCTCAAACTTAGACCCTTACCATCGACATGATCAGTCCTTTTATATTCGATAAGACGTAATTTTCTAACTAAGGTTAGAGTCTATTTTAGAGTTTATTTTGTTTCGAAATGAATAGTGAGTTCGGCAAATTAAAACCGTACGACGGTAAAGTTGTGTATCGGAAGTCCAAAGATACCGTCCCCTACTTTTCTGACATGACTCAAGAATCTACGAAACAAGACCTTCGTTTTGTACAGTAAAGCCGAGTGTCAGGAAACAGGTCTTCATCAGTGTACCGGGGTAGACGTCGTCCCATCCTTAAATTTTCTCGTGTACCTATAAATCACTCCTTATTTACAGAGAGGTGTCGTCGACTCTACTTACTTCATCTACTAATTTTTATTTCACTAATGTCTTACAGTAGAAACTACTCGACGACCCCACACCATCTTTCCTTTTAACTAACTCCACGATACGGGAAGTCACTTTCCCGCTCGTCTACGTTCAACCATTTGCTGTCGTTACTCTTCTCTCGACCTACCACTCAGAATTTCTTCTCACCTTAAAAGAGGACCTCTTCTTTCACGGGTTCTCTTTTACTATTTCTGCAAATAGTGGACCCGTTGTCCTTAGGTCGGTAAGATAATCTGACGGACCCATAGACCTGATAACGAGTTATTTCAGAACATCTCTCTAATCTTGGCGGTAGGTCGACTAGAAGTCTTTGTGTCTTACGACAACACACCATCTTTTAATAAAGACTTATATTTACCTACAAAGGGGAACCTAAAGAAAGAGGGATAACACAAACGGGGATATTTCTCGACCAACACGAGGAACGGAGTTCCATTCTCAACACCGTTCCACCTTTCGTTGCCGAGACTTTGCACGAGAATTCAAGCTCACATGGTTATCCGGTCGGATACTGGTCTTACCTTTCCATACTATAGGTCTTGTTGTCGAGGGGATCTCTACAGGTACAGGGTTAGAGACCTTGGGCACTTACACCATCCGATAGGCCGTTCCCCCTTCATTCGTACGTCTACTTCTGTGATTTGTAGACTGTAATTTAATTCCTCTGAATTTACATTGTGTTCCCAGAGACTGATACCTTCTCCCTCCGTTTACTCAGTCACAGTCCGAATACGTCGTGGTTTCTGGACTGACTGGTCGTCACCGAAACCTCTACCTTCGCCCGGTACTTGGTTCCTTACATCCGATTAAATTCTTCCTTTTCCTTTTTTTCTCGTAAGAGGGGATTTCGGGGGTCTCCCGTGTTTCGAGACGGTTGTGGGAGTAAAATCGGGTCACTCTGGGTGCAGTCTGAAGACTTGAGATCCTTTTTAATCACGGCATTACACAATGTTGACGTCATCGTTTGATTATACTTCCCGTGTCTGTCTCAAAACTCTCGACCTTCAAATTTCTCCCTTAATGGGTCCTCGTTCCTGAGTTCGTCACGGGTTCGTCTTCGTGTTTGGGTTGTGCCTCGACTCAATTGTCGTCTCTCTCTTCGGGTCCTGCGACGAGGGGGTGCCTCGTGCCTCCGTCCGCCGTCCGAGGGACTTCACCCCAATGCTGGACTCGAAGTCTGGACCGTGGCACGCCCCTCTGTCGTTCTGGGGGTGGCTTTTACCGTAGAACTAATCGGAGTCCTTCTCAGACAAAATAAAACCGGTGATCATAAAACAGGAGAAAAGGTCACGATATGGGTATTATAACAAAAACAAATCACACCACCAAAACATTACACCATTGGACCGATCTCAAGAACCAAAAGGAAAGGACATCCAACCCCACCCGGGGTTCTCTCTAAAAAAAAAACACCTCCCCCCACCCGTACCCCGTCGTGTACCTTGGAATCAAGGGGTGGTCCCTATCTTTGGGACAGGGGGCGTCACCTTCGACCTCAGAATTGGCGACCGGCGACCCCGTCACGGGGGTTCTCTCCAAGAACGCCCACTACACTTCCCGCCTTTCCTTTCTCGTCGAGTCGGCACCCCAGTGAACTACGACGACTTTGGCGGAGTGAAAGGGGACCTCGAAGGAAGAAGAGGTTTCGGACGCGGTCCACACCCACAAATCGAGGGACTTCTTTCGGGACGGAAACATAATCAAAGGATGACGTCCTATTGGGTGGGGTGGTACTCGTCGACGTTATTCTTGACTATCCACTCAGAACAGTCGAGGTAGAGTTCGACCCAAGACCGACCAAGAACGAAGGAGGATGTAATATAGGTAGAAAGAAAGGGTAGACGGACGACGCCTGAAGTTTGAGGTCAAATCTACACTTATATTATCGGAAAGTCTCTGACGTAGTGGTCGAGGGGGTTTGTGTTTTAGTTTAATGACATTATTTATGGAACTTATACTATACACACACAAACACAGACAGTCAGTACAGACTGAGAAACACTGGGGTACCTGACATCGGACGGTCCGAGGAGACAGGCACCCTAAAAGGTCCGTTCTTAGGACCTCACCCAACGGTAAAGGAAGAGGCACTTATATTCTCTTACATATACTGTCTTCCGGTTGTCCGTGTGTTTTTATACGAATTGTAACGATTAATAATCTCTTTACGTTTAGTTGTGATGTCACTCCTTAATGGAGTGTGGTCAGTCTTACTGGTCATTATTTGTGATCCCTTCCATACCTCTTTTCCCTTGAGAGGATATGACAACCACCCTTACATTTAATACGTCGTTGATACGTATTAACGATATCGCGATATCTCCAAGGAGTTTTTTGATTTTTATCTCAACGGTATACTAGGTCGTTAGGGTGAGAACCCGTATACAGGTCTTTTCTACTTTTGAGATTTAACTTTTCTATGTGAGTGGGGTTACAGGTATCGTTGTGACAAATGTTTTCGGTCCCGTACCTTTGTTGGGTACGTAGTTGTCTACCTACGTATTTTTTCACCAACCAAAGTAGACATGTTACCTTATAATAAGTCGGTATTTTACTTACATAATGACCGTAAACGTCGCTACACCTACTTGGATCTCTAATAGTATGACTTCATTCAGTCAGTCTGTTTCTGTTTATAATGTAGTGAATATACACCTTAGACTTCTTATTACGTTTAATTAAATAAGTGTTTTCTCTTTGGCAGAGTGTCTGTATCTTTTGTTTGAATACCAATAGTTTCCCCTTTCCTCACCCCCTATTTAATCCTTATACCCTAGTTATCTATGTGTGATGATATATATTTTATTTCTAAATGACATATCGTGTTCCTTGACATAAGTTATAAAATATTACTGAATATTACCTTTTGTTGGTTTTTTTCTTTTTTATGTATTGACTTAGTGAAACGACATGTCGACTTTGATTGCGTTATAACGTTTAGTTGACATGAAAATTCTGTTACACATATATAGGTCCTCCGTCCCCTCTTCCCCTACTGGCTCCTACTCTACCAACCTACCGTAGTGGTCAAGCTACCTGTACTCAGACTCGTCCGAGGCCCTCGACCACTGCCTGTCTTTCCAGACCGCACGACGTCAGGTCCCCCAGTGTTTCTCGACCTGTGCTGACTCGCTGACTTGACTTGACTACACACACGTACACAGGACGAGGAGGCTTGGGAACCAGAGGTAGTATAAACAAAAACTATATTGGTCTTTAAGAAAGGTCAAAGACACTTAACATCCTGAATATAAATCACGAGGAGTACCTAATAATAAGACCAGTAAATGAGAAAATTTAATAGGGAGGGAAAAAGACTTATGATAAAAAGAACCTAGTCGTCTTGTACTTGTTGAGTAAGTCTATTTCATTAGTAAACAAAGGACGAATTTCGATAGAAATTTTACGGAGGGGAGTGGAGACGAGATTGTGAGAGGTTTTTCGGAACTTTCCTAGTAAGTTTTATGTGTTGTCTATATGACGATTATTCCTTGGTCACTAGGTACTTATTTAATACTTATCACTGTCTTCCGTTCCGTTACAAACACTAAGTCGAGTTATCTGAAACGACCGTCCTTTTGTAGGACATTAGTTAGGAAACTAACGACCTTTTGTATCAAGTTTTATTTTTTACTTCATTAGGACGTGTATGGCGGTCTTCGTATTCTTGTTTGTGGCGTTTGAACATTAAGGGGAGGGACCCGGACGAAACTCTGTTTTGAATTCGTCGGACCTTTCTCACCCTCTATCCTATCAGTCTATCAGGACCCAACTTTGATCCTGAGATCAAACCAAGACCGTGAGACGTCGAGACACTCAAATTCGGTTGCTAAATTGAAAGTCTTCGGGTTAAAAGAAGAGATGTTTTACCGTCATCATCATGGTTTGAGTATCCTAACACCTTTTCTAATTTTTATTATACATTTTGAAGATCGTGTATTTTCCGATAATAATTTGTGGGGTTTATCGTCAACGTAGGGGAAACAATTATGGAAATTTTTGTATACAGAGACTTTTACTACGGGATCTTTTGGGGATATCCACTCACGTATGTACAAATGGTTAACGAATGTGGGTAAGTAGAAGGAAACGTCGACATTGTGGTGACTCCGGTTTGATTTCTGTACGTCCTCGAGCGGGAGAAGTGCCGACCCCCTTCTGCCTTCAAGAACCGTCCTCACACCTTGGAATCTCTTTCGTTCCGGGAACAGGAGTAAGTCCCTCGGCGGCGAAGTCATCGACGTGACGCACGGACCAGTGTTCTGTCCCCTCCTGTCTTTCGCCCGTCCGGGAGGACCGGGTTGGACCTCAACTCACGCACTCCTCTGACGAAAGGAGAGGCTGACGGAGGTCGACACAGGGCGGAAGAAGATGTTCAAAGACACCAGTCCAATGGTTCGGTCCCGTAAGGGCTTCACTTTTATGTGGCTGTCGGCACAAACCTTAGATATTTATCGTAAAATTGTTAATGCGTGTCTCAGTTTAAATTGTGGTTCTGATGCCCTTTGAAGAGGGGTTTTCTGACTTACTTTTACTTCTCCAGTGTACTGGGAGTTTATGTCACTTTAATACCTACTTCTTTCCTTCTGTACTTTTGTTTTGCAAGAACACAAGGTCTGTTATCAAATGTTTTAAGACCCCGGTTCCCACCACCACCACCGAATCAGTGACTCAACACGGGCTGAGAACACTGGGGTACCCGACATCGGACGGTCCGAGGAGACAGGTACCCTAAGAGGTACCTCGCCCAACGGTAAAGGAAGAGGTGCCCTAGAAAGGGTGGGTCCTTGACTTGGACCCAGAGGACGCAGCGTTCCCAGTTCCCATGTATCGGAATTTATTTTGAGAAATAAAGGGGGACTGATACGATATTCCGCAGGTTCCTATAAATAAAGGACTAAGAACGGTGTACATAATAATAATGAAATCCAATCATCAATTACTGAGAAATTTTCGACATTGGTAAGTAGAAAACGGGAGTATATGTACAAACGCCACCGGTGGGACCACCGAGGTCTTCCATTTCTTAACCGGACACTACGTCCTCCACGTCCAAGTCAGGGACCCAGTCCTTCTACGGGACCTCTTTCTTTACCGATGGGTGAGGTCCTAGGAACGGACCTCTTAAGGTACCTGTCTCCTCGGACCACCCGATGTCAGGTACCCCAGAGTTTCTCAGACTGCACTGACTCGTGGAATCGTGTACGGATAGACATGATGACTATTTGAAAAGATGGATACCAAACTCCAAAGACATCTATACCCTAGGTCTTCTCGCACTTGAAGTGCTTATCGCTGTATCAGAATTTTTACTTTTAGCTGTTGCGTCGGAAAGAAGACACAAAGAAGACGAAGGTCGTTATTCGGGTTATGTTCACTTTAAGATAAGTGTGTCCGATCTTAATCTGTTGTCTTGGTTCCACCACCAAACTCTGTATTTGCTCACCTCTTTTCTTCCGACGGGACGTCTTCGGACCGCTCCTCTCACCTAAGTCGAGTGAACCCTTCTTGACGAAGGTTCTACCAGGTGATTACACCAACCGTGCGACCACGACCGACGACAGTCCCCTGAAGTAAAGGAGAGATGTCGGGAGGAACTCCCTACCGTCGACCGAAAAGGGTGTCATTCGTTGGGTCCTCTGGCTCCGTCTTCTTATGAAGGACACTGGAACAGCGTCTCTCGTCTGAAAACGACATATTAGTGTTCCGGTGGGGCTAAGTGACACCCTCCGAAAGGAGTGAAGTCAAGTCAAGTCAGTACAGGGTGAGAAACGCTTGGGGACCTGACGTCGTGCGGTCTGGAGGGACAGGTAGGGGTTGAGGACCCCAAATGAGTTTGAGTACAGGTAACTCAGGAAGGAATAATTGTTTATTTTTCTTTGGGTCACTAGACGATCTGATCCTGAAATTTTATTATGACAACCTTTACCGTCGTCGGGGACTCTACCCGTTATAGTTAGAAACAGGTTCCCCTCCGTCCATACATATTCTTCCCTTTACCTTCTGCTCGAATTTACACAGATGGTAAGCGAATGTAAATGTTCTTGACAAAACCCGATTCGTCACAGTCCTGCCCGACGGTATATGTAGCACGGTCTCCTCGGCTCTGTGTCTCGAAGTGACATAATCTTCAGTCGAGAGACCAAGGACCGCGTTACCTCGGTCGCAGTCGAAAACGTATTCGTGTACCTCAAACCCCTTTCCAAAATCCCGTCTGTCTTGGAGAAGTCTCATCAGGATTTCCCTTAGTATCGAGATTTCTCAGGATTCTAAATCGCAAGTTCTGAGTCCTGAATTAGGGGTTTGAATCCTGAGATCCCTCAGGGTGCTGAAAACCCCTCATTGTGACTATAACGTCCTACAGACGGAAAGTCGCAGTGTCCGTGACACTAGAGGTCGACAGACGCACTATACATGCCAGTGTTACGGAAGTCTTGTTTTTGTGTACCATATTAAACCGTTACCTGTCCCCATAACCTTTAATCTCGATAGAAACTTTAGGAATGGGTTGAGAACCTATATACTTGAACAGGAAAATATACTTTTCGTTTCATCGATACCCCTTCATATTCGTTAATTGTCTTAAGATCTTAAGAGTTCCTACCTACCCAAGATTTCCTTCACTTCCGAAAATAAAATAAAAAAGTCACAAGTATCTAATTCTTTTTTTCTAACTTAAAGCAAAACACGAAATTATATTAGAGTATAAAAACTTCTTTATGTGCAATAAAATTTAAATGGTGTTGAGATTCTCCACTTTTTATGCTGTATCGATCAATTTTATTTAAGAGGACTTTTTGGAGGTTCAGTTACTTCCACTTACTAGTGGACACTAACCCTTTTATTTATTTATTTTATTTCCTTTTCTTTGTCTTGTTCTTTTATGGACTTCTACTTAAATCCATCGTCGACCCACGTCTATCCAGACTCACCAGAGTTTGTCGTAGGTCTGTGTCCCATCTCCACTACGTACCAATGTCACTTCTAAGTGAATCCCGAGCTACCCTGATATCACTGGGGACGACCTCGGATAGAAAAATTTAAGCTCTTGAGTTCAGTCCCGGACACATTTCTATTAATGTTGAAGATGTCTCATTAACACAAACTTTCAACCCATTTCCGAATCTCTCGTAAATCGTAGGGGAGTAATAAAGTAGTCTCTTCCGCTACCATGGAGTGAGGTCATGAGAACGGACCTCTTAGGGTACCGGTCTCCTCGGACCACCCGACGTCAGGTACCCCAGTGCTTCTCAGCCTGTGCTGACTCGTTGAAGTGAAAGTGAAAAGTGAAAGTACGTCACCTCTTCCTTTACCGTTGGGTGAGGTCACAAGAACGGACCTCTTAGGGTCCCTGCCCCTTCGGACCACCCGACGGCAGATACCCCAGCGTGTCTCAGCCAGTGCTGACTTCGTTGAAACGTCGTCCTCATCGTCGTAATAAAGTATTGACTACTTTACCCAGAAATCGGGTGTCTCAAATTTTACTGAATGAAATCCAGTGTCTTGACCCTAATGGTCCCTGTTTTTCTGTAGACGGGTCAGACACCCGGACAAATATGTCCACCTCAAAACACAATGTTGTTTATTTTCATGGACATTGTGTGTTTTACTTCTCTGGTTCGTTGTATAGTCCTTAATTCGAATAAAATTCAATTTGATAAATCAACTAAACCAATCACTTCTGAGTTAAAACGACTTTTCTGTTTAAAGATTAGGGGTGATTGTACTGTAAATAAAAAGAAAGAAAGGAGAAACCGGAAATACTCGAACGACGACGACGAGGACCATTCAATGAAGTCAACACAGGCTGAGACACGCTGGGGTACCTACCGTCGGGTGGGGGGGCAGGGACCCTAAGAGTTCCGTTCTTGTGACCTCACCCAATGGTAACGGAAGAGGTTACGTACTCTCACTTTTCACTCTCACTTCAACGATTCAGTACAAGCTGAGAATCGTTGGGGTACCTGACGTCGGGTGGTCCGAGGAGGTAGGTACCCTAAAAGGTCCGTTCTCATGACCTCACCCCACAGTAACGGAAGAGGTGTTAAAGTATAGTCTTAATTCGCAAAACCTTACAATTAAAGATAGGAAGTGACTCAATGGATACAAGGTATGGAGACGACAAAACTAGGAAAAGTTTATAAAGAAACCCGAACTCATACTAAAAATACGGGAAGGGGCGACAGATGGACATTTTTAGAGGACTGTGACATAACTCTTTTTTCCTACTTTCCCTTTATTGTGTATACCCTTACTTATTATTAAGGTATATATTCTTATAGCATAGTCCTAAAAGACCTTTCGGACTGAGATTAAGAAGGGGAGATGAGTCCCGGGACCCCAGTTGGTAAGGACTCACGAGACGAAGAAGTAGAAAGAGAGAAGTTAGTTGTAGAGAGGAAGAGGTTAGGCATTTGGTCTCAAGGGTTCTGTGTCCCACTGGGACCCCAAACACGGAAAGAAGAGGATAGTGACATGGTCCCTCCGTTCTAGGGTCAGGGACGAATATAAGTATCCATCGATACTTTTAAAACCGTTTCGGTGAAAAGAAGGTGTAAAAGTCAAGACACTAAATTTACTTATGCTATAACCGATATAAATGAAGTGTCACAAAGTCAAGTAAAGTCAAGTCAAGTCAGTGAGTGTCACAAATCACTCCAAGTTTATTCTACTTTATAAACTTTCTCTTAACTTCTTGTCTTTCTTAAAACCTATTCTATTAAAGACTCTATAATAAAAATAGTAAAAAAAAACATTAAAAAAAGGAGAGGTTGATAATAAGTTCGTCCATCGGTGTAAGAAGAGAGAGAGAGAAAAAAAAAACAACCACCTTAAAAAAACGTGTTCCTCTTGAATTCGATAGACTCCAAATTTTTAAAGGAGAACAGAAAATATCTTTTCTAATACGATCCTTGGGAACCTCTTCCTTCCTTCTCCTCTCTACATCCGTTACTCTTGTTCTACCTTCAGACAGGGTAAATCTGATCTTTCCAATATCTCTAAATAACGAAAGTATGGTGTGTCGGACTCCAACGGGGACTCCTTCCACCGTTCTGGAGGTCTATCTTCTGAAGTACTGTCTCTATAATTTTGGACTGACAGACGAGACGAACGTCTCTCTGTCTCTCTGCACCTCTAGATGGAGTCAAGTACCCGTTCACGATAAACTGGGTCCTCAGTCCCCGAACTTCCTTTCCTAATCACCTGACTAATTTTCCTCCGGACTTCTTCTGAACACACCTACCCGGAGAGTCTCACCCGTCTGACTCCTATAAACACAGGACATGTCTTCAAATGATTTTCCATGGGTAACTTTTTCTAGGAGTCATTTGTTCATTCGCTATACTGGGTAGGCCACTTACAGTCAATTGACAAAAGGGGTCAGTGGGACCACGGACTGTCACCCGGGCCGTTCTTGCACCCGAATCCTTATATCCGAGGGAAAGTAGGTCCGACTAGACCGATGAACGGGACTGTCATGGATCGATTAGTTGTGGTCTTTAGTGTGGCTTGAGGAGTTTACCGTAGTTAAGGTCCTGAACAGTGAGTGGATTACGTCCACCCAATACGACTTGGAGGTAGTAGTGTCTCCTTTCTGTGTGAGACCTAAACCTAAACAGAAAAACGGATATTACAAAGACGATCGTGGTGATAAGTGCCTGAATCCCTGACAAGGTAAATGTGAGGACCTTGGGGTATTTTTTTAAAAAAAAGGGGAATTTTTAAAACTGATTCCTTGAGATAATTTTCTTATTCTTAACTTCTGTACCAAAGGGCAGGTCTCCCTCTTCGATGGAACTATCTTACCACCTTACTAGATAATTATTGTGTGCATATAACGGAGAACAGCCCGACCCCTCAACGGGGTGTTCGATATGACTTAAGAGACTCGGTCGTTGGTTATATATTACGATAAAGAGGGTCTCGGTCTTATAAATGTTATGTCTTAATTTTACTCGTCACCAGGAAAGTAATATTAACGATTGCTGGATTAGTACATTGAGAGTAGAGCAGAGCTGCAATACGAGTATCGAAGGTTCCCTCCTTATGCAGGAGAGCCTTTGTAGCCTTCCCAAAGTGTCTTATCCTCGACTCTGGTGGTGTATCGGTGAACTCAAGAAGTACGGCGACTTGGTCGTTCGTACCGTTGGGTGAAGTCGTAAAGACGATATGACTGACCCCTTGAACTAGTATTAATCTTTGGTTCTTGTCCCAATCATGATGTGGCGTTTCCCTCCGTCCTGACACAGACTTTCGGGTCCCTAAAAAACCCCGTTAAGAAACATGAGGGTCTAAGTACATTGTAGAGACCTCCTAATCTCGTTAGCATCGGATCGTCCTTGGTACATACCAAATCGAAAAAGTCCCCACCTTCAAATCCGATGGGATTGACTGTTAGTATTGATCACTTTAATAATAGACTTCTGTTTCTCTTGTCACCTTACCGACATCTTCTTCCCTGAACGTTTATGGTTACTGCCGGGTATTTGACACGTCTTTATTCCTGACGTTAGTAGTACATATAAAAGTAAAAAAAAAAGGAAAGTAAAAGAAGGGACTCCAGATGGTTGTAGGTTTAGATTAATACCTTATCCGGGTACAGACCTTCGTTACTCTTCGTCACCCAAACTGAAACTCCTCTAAGGAACGGGAGACTGTTTAGTTGATAGAACCCACTATGATTTTGTCCAATAGTACCCTGAAGGGATCACCAGGTCACCAATTCTGAGTCGTGAAGGTGAAGGTGGTGAAGGACCACCTTCTGAGTCGGGAAGGTGGTCCACGGACCGTTGGACAGTTATTTACGACATGGAAGGAAGTGGTGGATGTGTGTGTGTGTGTCTGTGTGTGTGTGTGTGTGTGTCTGAGTCGTTAAGGTTACGTTCACAACGTCCAAATTACGGACCATCGGTTTGATTCTAGGGTGCACGGTGTTCCATACCGTTTTATTTATTTTGTCCATAGTCCGTCTCTATGATTCTAATAGTCCGTCTCCTCCTTCCCAACGAAGACCCTTCCACCACGTTCGCCATTTCTTAGGTGAACAGTTGCGTCCTCTACGTTCTCTGCGGCCAAACTAGGACCCAGAACTTCTAGGGGACCTCCTGCCGTTGGGTGAAGTCATAAAGAAGGGACCTTTTAAAGTAAATCGGACCACCCGATGTCGGGTACCCCAACGTTCCTCAGTCTGTACTTACCCGTGTGTACAGGGATTCTGAGTCACCCTAAACCCCTAAGTTCCGTCGACCTAAGTAATCTTTGATGGGTTCCTAAAGGTAAGAGTCCTAGGGTGAGAGGATTAATTACGGATCTTTCGAACGTAACATTACGTGTTTCGACGTCTTAGTTTGAAACCAAACAAAAAACCCATGAAGTTGGAGTGACCAAGTTCTTTATTCTGTAAAAAAGTCCATCAGTTCCTTCGAAAGACTAAGACTGTCACGGGACTTAATTTTACATTTAGAGACTGAAACAGTAAATCCATTCGAAAGATCACTTTAATCTTGGTGTGGGGTGTCGAGTGTATTAAAGGTGGAGCCATTAAAATGACATTGTCGGTGACACACACGTACGATTGAGCGAAGACATCACAGACTGAGACCCACTGGGGTACCTGGTACCAGATGCTCCGAGGAGACAGGTACCCTAAGAGGTCCGTTCTTACGACCTCGCCCAACGGTACGGGAGGAGGTCTCCTAGAAGGACTGGGTCCCTAACTTGGAGGTAAAGAATACAGAGGAGGTAACCGTCCCCCCAAAAAAGTGATGGTCACAGAACAAAAGGTGACTGTCTAGTGATGACTAAAGTTTAGACTGGATACATGTACAATTATAGGTGATATACGAGTATAATACACGGTCCGACGAACCCTTCTTTCCCTATGTTTACTTCCTTTCTTTACCCGGGACTGGAGTTTATACAACACTAGAATATTGACCATCGATTTTCTCAAGAGGATTTGAGACCTTTCGTTTGTCGTAAGGAACTCGACGACGTAAGGGACAAGTGATCTACTGGTCACCCACGAGATAAACAATTCGACTCACTCTCTCCTTTCTTCAAAGAACTCAGAGGGGTATAGAAAGTAACTTTGTTACAATATTTACTACCAAGAAAAATATGTGTAAGAAGTTTCTGATAACTTGGGGTTTTCAATTACTTTACGTTACGATACATATATTTTGTCAGATAAAGACCGTTTTAATATTTATTCGAAATTCACTTATTGGTCCTTCGGATTACTGATAGGTCTGTAACAAAGATAATATTTTATATGAAGTGTAGATAATATTCTGTAACTTTTATAAGAATGGGAAAGGGAGAGTGGATTCGTATATCTGGTTGAGACCGTAGACTCCGGTTTTCCCTTGGGAGAACAGGACCAGTGGAGAGTCACTGAGGTACACCAGACTGTTAATTCCTTAGTAGGGACGACCGAACCCTTCGTACACCGCCTCCCGTACCACCCGTCTCCCCGGGAAGAGTTCCGTGATCCACGTCTGACGTGGGAGGGTTGGTCCGGTGGTCTCCGTCGTAAGTGAGGTATGCAAGGTTCTATCTTAGGAAAGGAGTTTCTGTGGAAAATGAAGAAAGTCTTAGTCATGATAACGGACCTTTTAGGGTCCCTGTCTCCTCGGACCATCCGGTATCAGGTACCCCAGCGTTTCTCAGTCTGTGTTAACTTCACTGAATCGTGAGAGAAGGAGGTTTCTAGTGTAAGGAAGGAGACACACGAAATCATGAAAGATCTTTTATGTCAGTGAAAATTTTTATCAAGTGTAAAGGGTGGCTCAATAGGACTATTTACTTTCGTACAGAACGGAGTTTCGAAAGATAAGTGAAAACTCTCGATACCAGAGTTTCGGCTGTCGTGAAATTTTAGTAGACCTGACATGAGGTCTGGTTGGTTGATTTAGTCCAAGATACGTCCGTCCCGAAAAAAAAAAAAAAAAAGAAGTTTCAAGGTGTATACTAAGGTCATATAAGGATCCCAACTCTCGGTGACCACAAACTCATAGTCTGGATCCGAACTTCAACTGTCGATATTTTACGACCGACAAAATCGTTCCATGGATCGCAGTATAAAAATTTTAAGTACGACCAATGTCTGTTACATAAACTCGTAGAGTGTGGCACAGACCGTTCATCATCTTTATGTTATTTAAAATCGTAATTTTGACCTGTCACGATGTTACTTTTCTTTCACCCCAACATCAATCTATCTGGACTAAAGTTTAGGGTCACAATCATAGAATTCTAAAAAATTCAAATTATAAGACACCGAAACAAAGAATCAAACATATTGTCAATATTATTAAGGATAGAGTATCTTAACACTATTAAAAAATAGTTTTAACACTTTTACAAACACTTTTTGGACCATATAAGGAGGATAACAAACATTAGATACAATCATTTTGTCAGTAACGTTTGTCAATATCTTACAACGAATATAAATCTTTACAATACAAAATCTACACCTTTACATGTCCAAAAAAACAAATCATATTGTCTAATTTTCCTGTTACACCTAAGATAAATAAGAGATGATAAGGTATGAGACGATGTCTTATTTTCGTATCTCTAAACTACTAACCCATACTATTTCCCCGAATGACTTCTCTCATGTCCACCTCGGGTAACCCAGTTACTCGACCCTGTTCTTTACGTCCGCAGACCCAAGAAGGTAGGTACGAGACTCTTCTCTCCACCGGACATGGACTCGGTTCACGTCTAGTTTCACCGGGTCTTGTGTCGCCCCTCGGTCCGATCGGCAGTGCTGACGGTAGTACTTTGACTCAGGTCTTCTCAGAAATCGGCGAAGTCAGAGCTACGTCAGTGACGACGGCGTCCCCGACGGTAGCTCTACTTTACACAGTCGTCACAATTTCGTTTGCAGGGACGAGGTAGACCTCTCGTTTCAGATATTTATCCTCTAGCCCTGTACCGAGTGTGGTCTGGGAACACAGTAATAGACGGAAGTGTCCTACACGGACCGTGTTTCCCGACTCTTTAGACCTTGTCCCGGACTGCATATGTTCCATGAGTTATTCACAAGGAACTCAACTTAACTGGACACAGGAGACGGACCCTGTGAAAAGACTACCTTGACCTACAATTGTAAAGGACCCAGGATGGTTGACGGACCGGGACAGGATCCGTGAAATATATCGCTAGTAGAGTAAGTAGACCGTTTGGGAACGGGTAGGAAGTTCTAGATCGAGTTTACAGTGGATAAGACAATTTGGAGAGCTAGGGGACTCCGTCTCGGGAGACACGAAAACGTGACTGTCGAGAAACGAGTCAGAAGTCTTCCCGTGAATGGTGGAAGATGAAATTGTATAGACAAATGTTCAGACAGAGGGGGTGACCTGACTCTCCAGTAGTCCCCGTAGTACAGAAATAATGAAAAAAACAATGACCATGAATCGTGTCGTAGACTCCGTTAATTAAAAGTTTTGAGTAAACGTTAAGAAGACTGATTTATTACAGTACAACTTATGTAAATAAAATTTTTACCGTAGAAAGATGTGTATTTCGGTCGATTGTAGAAAATATATTAGCACCTTCCTGTTGAAAGTATATTGATTCCTTCTCACTTAGAACGTAACGTCTCAGACTTGACTAATTCTCACTCTAGGCTCCGGATCGACGTGTGTAGTCGACACTCTTACTTATGGACTGTCCTTCACGTGGATGGATCCCTGGGTTGACCTCAAGAGTCCTATAGATGTCATGGGCCGATGACAGAGGACCGTCCTGGATGTCCGACATTGTCTTTCTTCGTACTCGTCTGAATATAGTATTTGTACGATTGTGTATGTATGGGCAGTACAAAGTGACTTCGTAATAGTGGACCTTTGAACCTGAGGTCAATATTTTACCTCTCTACTGTGAACGAAATGTCTAACTCACTCCTAATTTACTCTAGTGTATATACTTCACAGACTATGTCACTGATTGAATAACGATGGTTTTTTCCTCACCATCGATAAAATAATAGGACGTTGGTCTTTTATGAGATAATTGGAAGGTCGAAAGACTAAGGAAATAACGTAACTTGTCGTACCTCGACCCTTGAAGAGTTCTTTATAAGGAGTTCAGGGTCTACAAACTGTACTCGTTCACCAACTTACTACCACGGTACATAACTTGTACTCTCCAGACTCACCCTTTCTCTCCTACTCATTGATCGGTACAATTTAATCTTTAAGTATAATTGATAGGTTTTCCCTACTTGCATCAGACAACTTATACTCAGACCTCTTTTGTAGTCGTTTATAAATTATGATTTCAGTATCCGAACCTACTTTATAGATACCTCTTTTGTATGTATAATTTACATTGAAAAGAACAAACGTATCAATATATTAGACAAGATTTTAAACGAAAGAGATGAATCGTACACTATAACTAGAAAGATACAGTGACGTTACGGATCTAAATGGACCTGTATGATTTTAGTTAAATCAAATCAAATAAAGATTAATAACCTGTGCATCCCATAAAAGTTGTAAAGTTATATTATTTGAGGTGTTTATAAAAATTATCAAACATGAACAACTAGACTCCCCTTTTAAGATCTTTTATCTAAACGTCCAGTTTCACAGACCGTATAAATTTTAAAACTTTCTCTTACGGTTTTACGAGATGTTTCACCTATTTTTAATTTTAAATGTGAGGATGATTCTCCCTTTCTCCCCCAATAAAAGGTTACGAATAAGACGGTGAGCTTACTCTCTGTCATAAAGTGACTATAAAATTACTATAAGAATAAACACTCACTGCAACTCGTAGAAAAGTCTAAATAACCTTTAGACATAAAGAGAAAACAATAAAAGGATGACCCAACAATTGAAAAAGAATAAGAACTCCCATTGACTTCCATTCTCTTTATTTCAGAAAAGGGAGAGTATTCACAAAGTAAAGGGGAAAACATTACAAACAGAAGGGTCCCTGAAGATAGGGACAAGTGTAAACAATAGACCATGACATGAACGGAAAGACGACATTTGTTAATCTTTTGTCCTATTTCATGTTTTTTTTTTTTTGTGTTGTTTTTGGTTGAGAAAGTCTTTGACCTATGTCTGTCTTATTTATATGTACCCACGACTTAAAACAGTTTTCGAAAAAACCATAGATAACTCTACTAGGATACCCAAATAAGAAATTAAGCAACTACACTATATAGTGTAACTAACTAAACACTTATGGTTTTTTAGGAACGTAGGAACCCTTCTTCGGGTGAACTGGTACCACATATTAGAAAAGTACACAACAACGTAAACCTATCGTAAACCTATCATAAAACAACTCATAAAACAATTATCATAAAACGTAGATACAAATAGTCACTATGACCGGACATCAAGAGAAAAAACACACAGAAAGATACCAAAACCATAGTCCCACTACAATCGGAGTACCTTACTTATCTGTATCTGTCTTGTTCTGTCACCAGAGATTCTCTTCCCTTTGCTAACTAGGTATCTTAACGTGACCTGTTTGTAAAACCTAATGTTACGTCTCTTCATTTTCGGTTCGTCTGATGTTATTAGAACGATTCGACCCCTTTGTCTCTAGTCTTTACCCCCTCCAGTTCCCGTGACCTATAATACACCACCTCACGACCTCTCTCCCTCGATAAGTTTCCTTCTAAGGTCTTTAGACGTACCTCAGGGGAACTTTGCCTTTGTCCGACGTCTACTTATCTCATTTTGAAGTACCCGGTCCGTTTCTTATTGGTCCCTTGACATTCAACTCATGAAGAAGTTCCAGTGTTTCCCGAGGTTCAAGACTAATCGGTCTCTCTTTCTGAACGACTTATAGGACCCGTAATTTGTTGGAGTCTTTGAAACATACAAGGATCAATCTAATTTGATCCGGACCTCATTTCCGATGACATATGGGTGGGATCGTTCGGACTTTTAGTCGGAGTATTTGTAGTTTGAATAGACGAACAGATTTGGTTGAACTTGTGAGTAATGTCTTTCTGTTAAATCTGGGAGATATTGTGTCGTAAATGTTAAGACATGTGGATTATTTTTTATCGTTTGTATGTTTACTTGTTCTTTTACACTGAGTTTTATTTCTCTTTTTTATTGTCAGTTATATTGTCTGTGTCTCCTTTCTGTGACTACTACCTTAAACACCTGTTCCTAAAATTTTCAGTAATATTTATACGAGTTTTAAATTTTCTTTTATTTACTTGTATTATTCCTTTCTTTACCTTCCATATTTTTCCTTGGTTTACCTAAAACCCCCTACTTTATACTATGGACTATAATTTTAAAGTAAACTCCTCTGATTGTCTAATCTGTATTGTCTTTTTTTTTTTGGAGTCACTTGGTCTTTTTATCGATTTTCAACAGTTTTGACTTCGTGTGTCTCTTTTTCTCTTACTTTTTGTTATAATTATCACGGAGACACTGAACACCCCGTTGTAGTTTAACAGACTAATTATGTACACGTTAAAGTCAGGGTCTTTCCTTATTCCTTCTTTTTTATAAACTTATTATTGCCAATTTGAAAAAGTTTCGACTACTTTCGAGGTTTGGGGGTTTAAGTCTTTTCGTTTACTTGGTGTTCGTATTCCTCTTAATTGTCTTTCTTTTGGTGTAGTGCCATGCAGTATAACTTTGACGATTCTTGATTATTATCAGAATTTTCGTCAGTTTCTTTTTCCGTACGATTATGTCTTGTTACTATTCATAATGGTGACTACAGAGAGTCTTTTACGTCACACCTCCTGTTCCTTTACCGTAGAAATTTTAGATCCTTCTATTACCCCTGTTTCTTAAAATGTGGGTCACTTTTATAGGGAGTCTTTGTTTTCACTTTTTGCGAAAAAAAAAATCTGTCTGTTTTGGACTCTCCGTCAAAGTGGCTGTTAGGAGTTCATGTGATTTACGAGTTCTTAACGAAAATCCGACTTCCTTCTACTAAAGTGTATCTTTGAAACTCGAGAGGGTCACCAAGGACTGACAACTATCAAGACAGGGGACCCCTTTGTAGACCGGCACAGACCTCTGTAAAAACCAATCGTACTGAGCCCCCCTCTCAACAATGACCGTAGATTATTTATCTCGGTCCCTACGACGATTTGTAGGGTGTCACATGTCCTGTCGCAGGATGTTGTCTCAATAGGTGGGACTTCGCAGTTAACACGTCTCACAGTCTTTAGGACTAGACATATCGCTTACTCCTCGCAACCTTAATTATTTATACGCGTATCCCTGAATTAACAAACTCCGTTCTCATTGTTGTTACATAATCCTTTAACTATTATGTCCCTCTCGTGTTACCTACCCTGTCTTCGTACAATAATCCTTCAAGAGTCTAATATTTGTTTTCGTCATTTTATAATGACCTTTCATCCGACACTATTCGATCTCTACGTACAATATTGAGATCTCGTTGGTGATGTATTTACTTTGTTAGTCTACGTCAGTTATTCGGTGATTTTTTTTATGAGTTAAACTTTCTTCTACCCTTTTTTTTTTACCTTTTTTTATTGTCCACCCTGTTTATCTTTTGTTTATTTTGTACGATCTGATTTTGGTCCTCTTCCGCTACCGTGGGATGAGGTCATGAGAACGGACCTTTTAGGGTACCTACCTCCTCGGACCACCCGACGTCAGGTACCCCAGCACTTCTCGACCTGTACTGACTCACTGAAGGGAAAGTGAAAAATGAAAGTACGTAACCTCTTCCTTTACCCTTGGGTGAGGTCACAAGAACGAACCTCTTAGGGTCCCTGCCCCCTCGGACCACCCGACGGCATATACCCCAGTGTGTCTCAGTCTGTGCTGACTTCGCTGAATTGTCGTCGTCGCCGTCTGCTTTTGGTTCAGTGTGACTACCGACGTCATTTACCTTTTCCGAAGGGTCCACCGCGTTACCATTTCTTGGAGAGACGTTACGTCCTCTGTGTCTTCTGAGTCCAGACTAGGAACCCAACCTTCTAGGGGACCTCATCCTTTACGTTAGCTGAGGTCATAAGAACGGACCTTTTAAGCTACCTCTGACCACGGACCACCAGTGTCTCAATCTGTACTGACTCATACGTACGTAATTTACATTTATTATTTTTGTAAGGGTTATCTTCCAACTCCAACGTTCTAATTTTTTCGTTCTGGTTTCATATAGACCAGATATTCTTTGCGTGAATTAAAATAAAGAATTTATAAAAAGAAAAAGGAATAATAATAATAAAAAAACTCGGTGTGACACACCGAATATCCTAAAGTTAAGGGGAGGGTCCTTGACTTGAGTCCGGTACCGTCACTTTCATGGTTTAGGATTGGTGATCTGTTAGTCCCTTGAGGGTTCTTCAGGTGAAATTTTTATTTCTGGGTCTGTCCAACCTTCATTTATCTACCCTTTTCTATATGGTACGTTTGTGATTAGGATTCCTTAGACCTCAATCCTTAAGGGACCGTCGGGTCACCGATTCTTTGGACTACACAATACAATTATGGTCTGTTTGTGCTAAATTTCCTGTCCTTTATCATGGTCTATATGTCTCCCTGTAAAGTGTTGGTGTTTTTATTAGTTAAATTAATTAGTGTTTTTGAATTGTTAACATCCGTACATATGTAGGTTGACACGCACACACACGAAACACCGAGTCAACACAAACTGAGAAACGGTGACGCACCTGAACATCGGGTGGTTCAACGTGACAGATACCCTAAAATTTCCGTCCTTATGACCTTACTCGACGTAAGGGAAAAGGTCCCATAGAAGGGTTGGATCCCTAGCTTGGACTTAGAGGACCTCTCCGTCCACCTAAGAAATGATGATTCGGTAGACCCTTCGGGAACGTAGGTTAATGTCTCGAAGTTTTGTGAATTTCGTTTTTGACTGTTTTGAAGTTGTGAGGAGAGGATCATTGACTATCTGATTTATCTGTCTTTTATCTATTCCGATATATATTGAATTTGTTGGGATGGGCTGATTAGTTGTGGAACTTAGTATGTGAGTTGGTGTTGTCCTATGTGGAAAAGTTCACGAGGACTTTGTAAGTGTGTCTATCTGGTAGACGACCCGGTATTTAGATCGACGTTACTTACGTTTTCCGGACTTTAATATCTCATACAATAGTCTGATCTTATCTTAATTTGATCTTTAGTTATTATTTTTATATAGATCTTTCAGAAGTTTATAAACCTTTGATTTGTCGTATGAACATTTATCAATTTTCCAGTTTCTTTATTAGTATTCTTCTTAATCTTTTATAAAACGTAACCCTTGTTGAAACAAAAGAAATGGTACGACTTTAAATTTTAAAAAATTTTTAGACCCGTGTAAATAATTCGATGTTATCTTTTCTAACTATTTACCCGGTTCAATTAAAATTTAAAGTAGTACTGTTTCTTTTGGAGTTTGATTAAGTACCTACATATGTACGAATCAGATATACTATGGGTTAGGTTTTAAATGTAGTACCATAAATTTTTGGTGAGTGTAAAATGAGAGTATTACAAAGTAAAAACTCTAACTTTAAAGACTACTTATACTTTGACACGGACAGAAGTACCTCCAATGTCAGATCATCGGTCTCCAGATAGACCGACATAGACGGGGACGCGGTTATGTATTAGATCGATAAATTAATTTTTCGATTACTGTGAAAAATAGAGAATACATCAAAAGAACCCCGAAGGGTCCACCTCGTCATCATTTCTTAGACGGACGTTACGTCCTCTACGTCCTCTATACTCAATCTAGGACCCAACCCTTCTAGGTGACCTCGTCCTTTACCGTTGGGTGAGGTCATAAGAACGGACCTCTTAGGGTACCTCTCGCCACGGACCACCGGTTGAAGGTACCCCAGTATTTCTCAGTCTGTACCGACTCGTACGTACGTAATTTACATTATTACATGCAATAACAGGAATGTACGAACACAGATAAAAATTAAGAAAAAAAAAGACAAAGTGTAGAGAAAAATAAAAAAGGTATTTATGGTACGATACAATTTAATGACCAGGAATTTTACAAAAGTATAGGTAATTACGATCAGGGGAAAGTAAGAAGAAGGAATGGTTTTAAATGGATGGATAAGTCTTTATAAACAAGATAAATATGTTAACAAATACAAAATTTACCTTGACGAAACATAAATATCTGATTTCTCTTACTGTAAATATAATATTTAGTGACTCATAAGGATAAGTTCTTGTCCCATACAGAAAGGTAAACTCAAAATTATAGAAGAAGTATACTTCGTCACCGAAAAATGGGACCAACATATGATATTAGTGAAACTTTTATTTTTACTTTCAGAGAGTCTATACAGGGTGAGAAACGTTGGGTACAGGTACCTTAAGAGGTCCGGTCTTATGACCTCACCCATCGGAAAGGGAAGAGGTCCCATAGATGGGTTGAGTCCCTAACTTGGGTCCAAAGGACATAACATCTACCTAAGAAATGGTCAACTCGGTGTTCCTTTCGGACTCTTATGACCTCACTCATCGGATAGGGAAGAGGTCGCCTAGAAGGGTTGGGTCCTTAGATTGATCCCAGAGGACGTAACGTCTGCCTAAGAAATGGTTGACTCGATAGTCAAGTCAAGTCAAGTCAGGTCAGCGAGTCAGCACAGGTTGAGAAACGCTGGGGTACTTAGTGTCGTGCGGTCCGAAGGGACAGGTAGTGGTTGAGGGCCTCAAGTGAGTCTGAGTACAGGTAGCTCAGTCACTACGGTAGGTCGGTAGAGTAGGAGACAGCAGGGAAAGAGGAGGACGGGGGTTAGGGAGAGTCGTAGTCTCAGAAAGGGTTACTCAGTTGAGAAACGTACTCCACCGGTTTCATGACCTCAGATTCGAAGTCGTAGTAAGGGAGGTTTCTTGTGGGTCCTGGTTAGAGGAATCTTACCTGACCAACCTAGAGGAACGTCAGGTTCCCTGAGAGTTCTCAGAAGAGGTTGTGGTGTGAAGTTTTCGTAGTTAAGAAGCCGTGAGTCGGAAGTAGTATCAGGTTGAGAGTGTAGGTATGTACTGGTGACCTTTTTGGTATCGGAACTGATCACCCTGGAAACAACCGTTTCATTACAGAGACGAAAACTTATACGATAGATCCAACCAGTATTGAAAGGAAGGTTCCTCATTCACAGAAAATTAAAGTACCGTCGTTAGCGGTAGACTTGACTCGATAGTCCCTTCGGTATTAGTGAAATCTGTCAATTTTTTTTATGTCTACAAATCCGGGGTTGTAGTTTTCGAATTGACCAAAACCACATCTCGTGTCCTCAACACATAATTCTCGAATTGGGATCAGTCCCAATTCTTGATCGTTTCGGCCGGACGTATGAACAACTCAAGAAGAATCCACAAAGATGAACAAAACCGAATCAAACCCGACAATAAAACTTACCACAGACAAAACAAGTAATAATAAAAGATTGACTAATGAAGGACGTATTTCTTTTAGGTCCTAAATTCTTACATAATTAAAACATTGAACGGTGGATAACTTAAACGAATTATATGTATAAAAGTCAGTTAATAAATATAAAATATCCGTAATTTAATATGATGGATGTTTTTATTACTGTTGAGACGGAAAAGAACAGGATATGAATACGGAATAAGGTGACAGAACAGATAAACACAACCGATTATTAAGGTCTTTTTATTGTTCATTATCTATTCCATAAAAACTGTATAAAGGCTAAAATTACTCCGATACATATCACAAAGTGGTAATTCGTATTACGACCAAATAGTGAAGTTCTTTTATAGGCAGATTTTCCAAAAAATTATTCCTTACTAAGATTGATTTCCTGAGGATTTAAGATAGTTCACAAAGTGTCCTTATTTAATTCTATTAGCATGGAAAAGAGGGAGAAAGATGGATTATTATACAACTTTTTATAATTATCTAAAGTCTACAACTTGGTACGAACACAACGACCTCACTGAACCGAAGTAATGTCATATAACAAGAAAAGACACATGACTCATTAAGATAAACGATTATAAATTAAATTTAAAAACCCAATTAAAAAAAAGAACGAAAGTGTCTGTCCACGATCGTCATAACATCATCGAATTTAAAAAACCATTCGAAAGACATAATTAAATAAAAAGAAGAAATGAAAGGTCTTTAAGATCTTGTCACCGAAAGTCTCATAAAACTAACACTGAGTCTCATTCTTTATATTGAAATTTTCCCCTGAACTGTATTTATGTACGTAACATTGTTTTCAAAGTTTATTATTATGTACAGGGTACTCAAACTGAAATATGATAAAATAGTCGTATGTCTTTACGAGTAGAGTTTTTTGACAAATCTTTTGATGACATACAATAAACTCCTAAACCTTCTTGGTAGATATTTGACCATGAAAAAAGTCTTTCATCGAGAGACCATTAATAAGGTAAAAGAAGGAACACACAAAAAAAAAGATCTGTTAGATATATAAGAATTACAGTGTATCCAGAGTTTTAAATAAACGTATTATTAAAACGTCATATGAGATTAAGAAATTGGGAGAGTGTCTCAGACATTTAGTGAAAAGAAACAAGAAAGACTAAATCTTTAATCACGGAAGAAACCTTAAAGATTATAACTGACTGAATCGGATCATATAAGAACAAAAAAGGAGGAATTCCTTTGTCCGATATCTAAATATAATAGTTAAGATGACGAAACTACAAAGAGTAAAATGGAAAAATAAAGAAAAGACGAAAAATTCCAAAGTGAATATCAGACAAAACTCCAAGTAAAAGATAAAAAAAAAATTGAAACAATAAAAGAACACAAACTTTGGTACTGATAGACGACTTGTTTCTTCAACATAAGATGTCGAAACCCACATATTACAAAATTAATAACGAAACATACGTAAGACCTCATAGTCAAAAGAAAGAAAGAAAAATTGGTTCAAACGAAATTTATCAAAAGTATAAAGGTTCGTCAACTCTACAAGTAAAAATAAAACCAGTAAGTAAAAAACAACTTAACGTAACAAAAGTCTCTTACACCAGACCTAATGAAGATTAAAAACCTTAATTGACTCTCTAGATACACACACATGCACACACACACGCACACGTACGTACGTGCACATCCGGTTGTATATCAGTTAGAACATTTACAAAGTACTCTAAAATTTTTATTCTAACTAAAAGTCAATTGTCCTATAGGCAAATGAGATAATAAAATAGTTGGTTTAGATAAAGTAGTTGGAGGAACTGAAGTGACAAGTTTTAATGATCGATGACTACAGAACTAGGCCCTTCACTCAATTTCGTCCGATGACGACAAAACAAGGACTAATACAAAGGAACATCAAGACGTCAAAAGAAATACAGGAAAATGACATATAATAAATAGGAAAATTCTAAATACTTTCCGTATAGAAAAGACATCTAGGTAATGGTAGTTTTTTAAAGGGGAAGTAGAACATAACATAAAAGACGGAATTTATAGTAGGACAGACTGATTGTGGTACTAGGGTCGAAAGAAAAACGATCGTGAACGGACCGTCTAGAAAGGGGTGAAAAAAGAGAGATCAAAAGATCAGTAAAACGAAATCTAGAAGGAACGCATATAGTACATATGAGTAGGGAGTGAAAATCAAGTCAAGTCAGCGAGTCAGTACAGACTGAGAAACAGTGGGGTACTTCGCGTCGTGCGGTCCGGAGGGACAGATAGTGGTTGAGGGTCTCAAGTGAGTTTGAGTACAAGTAACTCAGCCACTACGGTATGTCGGTAGAGTAGGAGACAACAGGGGAAGAGAAGGACGGGGATTAGGGAGGGTCGTAATCTCAGAAAAGGTTTCTCAGTCGAGAAGCGTAGTCCACCGGTTTCATAACCTCAAAGTCGAAGTCGTAGTCAGGAAGGTTACTTGTGAGTCCTGACTAGAGGAAATCCTACCTGACCAACCTAGAGGAACGTCAGGTTCCCTGAGAGTTCTCAGAAGAGGTTGTGGTGTGAAGTTTTCGTAGTTAAGAAACCGTGAGTCGGAAGAAGTTTCAGGTTGACAGTGTAGGTATGTACTGGTGTCTTTTTTGGTATCGGAACTGATCTGTCTGAAAACAACCGTTTCATTGCAGAGACGAAAACTTATACGACAGATCCAACCAGTATTGAAAGGAAGGTTCCTCATTCGCAGAAAATTAAAGTACCGACGTTAGTGGTAGACGTCACTANTTTTCGTAGTTAAGAAACCGTGAGTCGGAAGAAGTTTCAGGTTGACAGTGTAGGTATGTACTGGTGTCCTTTTTGGTATCGGAACTGATCTGTCTGAAAACAACCGTTTCATTGCAGAGACGAAAACTTATACGACAGATCCAACCAGTATTGAAAGGAAGGTTCCTCATTCGCAGAAAATTAAAGTACCGACGTTAGTGGTAGACGTCACTAAAACCTCGGGGGTTTATATTTCAGACTGTGACAAAGGTGACAAAGGGGTAGATAAACGGTACTTCACTACCCTGGCCTACGGTACTAGAAGCAAAAGACTTACAACTCGAAATTCAGTTGAAAAAGTGACAGGTGAAAATGAAAGTAGTTCTCCGAAAAATCAAGGAGAAGTGAAAGACGGTATTCCCACCACAGTAGACGTATAGACTCCAATAACTATAAAGAGGACCGTTAGAACTAAGGTCGAACACAAAGTAGGTCGGGTCGCAAAGAGTACTACATGAGACGTATATTCAATTTATTCGTCCCACTGTTATATGTCGGAACTGCATGAGGAAAAGGATAAACCTTGGTCAGACAACAAGGTACAGGTCAAGATTGACAACGAACGACTGGACGTATACCCAAAGAGTTCTCCGTCCAGTACACCAGACTATAAAGGTAGAGAAAGTCTTAAAAAGTGTCCAATAACACTAGGTGTATCAGTTTCCGAAACCGTATCAGTTATTTCGTCTTTATCCACAAAAAGACCTTGAGAGAACGAAAAAGGTACTAGGTCTCCTACAACCGTTAAACTAGAGACCAAGGAGACGGAAAAGATTTTGGTCGAACTTGTAGACCTTCAAGTACCAAGTACATGACGACTTCGGACCGAACCTCTTAAAACTCGTAATGAAATGATCGCACACTCTACTCGCGTTAACAATGTTTTCAATTTAAATATGTAAAAGTTAAATTTTTTCTAAAGATCGTGTTTAATAATAATCATTATCCTTATGACAATCTATAACGACCATAAAAATAATCTATCACTATATGAAATTATAAATTATAAATAATTCGTGAATGAACTGTTGTCCGTGACAAGAACCATAAATGTAATAATAGAGTACATCAGGAGTGTTGAGCTGATTGTAAAGGCAAAACGTCTACTCTTTTACTTCCAAAGGATTAAAGAGGTTTCAGACTCTCGAGTATCCATGATTGACCGTTTACGCAAAGAAATAAGTGTCCAAAACCTCTCCCCTCCAAAGTATTAGAACAAAGATCAGTGGATAACTATGAGACGAGCCATAACACTCATAGGGTCCATGGATGGTAAAGTGGTCCTTCGACAGCCATACAGGGTATCAGGTGTGAGGTAAGGTATCGGAACGCGAACGAGTTCATGGCAAAATATTGATGCTGGGTGAAGAGAAATCCACATCCCGTTACAACATATATTCATATGAGTTACGGTTTGTGTTGGTCACTCACAATTTATTTAAACAGCTCTACTTTAAGATTCATCCCAGAAATGGTGTAAAGTAGTTCAAAAATTTAAAGTGGACAATGGAGTAGTCTAAACAGGAGGCTCAGACTCACTTCTACCTTTTACAATCTAAATAAGTAAATAATTACTAAATAATTAAAATAAAATAAATAAAATTTTTTTAAAAAATAAAAATGAAATAAAATGAAATATTATGACATAACCAAAACGGTGTGTACTAAATAATTAAAATTTAATTCCATCTTACAAAATAACATAATGTCACCTAAATTTAAGTAACAGAGTTATTACGTGTACAATTTTACAGGTAATAAATTGTGTTTAAAACTCAGAATTATCATTACAGAATAAATACCCAACATAAGTCATGTAAAGACAAACAATGTTTTTTCTCTCATCTATGTATTTTGACTTAAGTTTCAAATTGGACTTCAGGGATACTGGAATCTTTCTAATTGTCATGTCCACTACATCAAGAATCTCAAGGGTCGTCCCCGGTCCTACAAGTATAATTACTTGTAAGTGTAATTTACTGTTACAAAAATGACATTAACTTCTGACGTAGACGAAAATTTGGTTATTCTTTCAGTTTGTCTTGAAAAATCTCAATTTTAATGATCTTTGAAGACTGAATAAGTAATTTTTAAAATTCTTACATTTATATATTAAGTTTTATATTTTTTTTTACTTAAACTGTCTTCATCATTTCAAGATATTGTTTTCCGATTGGGGGTTATAGACTCGTTTACCCTTCGGATTCATCAAAATCAGTCATCTGTGATTTTGGGGATGTGATTAACGGTTTGAGTCCAGTGACCCAGAAAACCAACGGTTCGGTCTGGTACCTGGCCCAGGTTCGTGTTTCCCGTGGTGACACCGTAACTGGGTCCTTTAACTCGTGACCGGAATAAACAATTAAAATCTTATAATTTTTTTTAAGAATTGAGTTATATTTTTTCATGACCACGAAGTTTTCATAAAGTTACGTTTAACGGAAACGTTTAGTTTACTCGAAAATTTTAAATTAAGATTAAATTCAGTACATTGGAGAGAGTCCCGGAGTCAAAGAGGTAGATAAGTTCTCATCTAGTCTATACTACTAGAATTTTAAGACTACAAGGATTTTAAATTAAAAAAGAGAATCTGTTATCCGTAGTAAAAAAAAAAGGACAGAGAGCAAGAACCGTACCAGAATCGTGTTTGGTTCACGAGTCCTTTACAATTTACTTGTTTATTTAATTATTTATTAAAAATCTCTCAAGGAAAGATCCTTAAATGTCTTCTTAAACCTTTGTCTTAAGGAGACTTTCGGTTAGAAGGCACTTAATACTTTTTGTTACGAAATCCGTTAAAGTTCCTTTACTCTTTTGTAAAAGACTTCTGAGAACTTATTTTGACTTAAGAAGATACCGATGGTGGTGTAGGTTTTGTGATGGACTCATTTCTCCCTCAGTAAAAAAATTTTTTCCAAATTTTGTAATTTAAATTTTAACTTTAGATTTTTTTTAAATTCTTTTTAAAAAAATAGACGTCTTTGTATGAGACATAACTCAGATACCAATGGTTTTTAGGGGGGTTTTGTTTTGGGGTTCTTAAC
The DNA here is from genome assembly GCA_006410555.1 of Capra ibex. Lineage (NCBI taxonomy): Eukaryota > Metazoa > Chordata > Mammalia > Artiodactyla > Bovidae > Capra > Capra ibex. The sequence continues at coordinate 124,074,954 of SJYO01016970.1, read as the reverse complement.
GTTGTAAAAGAGAACCCTTCACAAACAAATGACCTTCCGAATAATTGAGTTATGATTCCCTCTCATTTCCGAAGTCTTGATTTCTAGACCAAAACAGACAAGTTACATATAACAGTAGACGAGACCTTTGGGACTCGAACAGGATTTCATTTGACTTGATAGTACTTCTTTTAGTCGGTAGTTTTTATTACTGTTACTTGGAGAATGTGAGTCAAAAAAGAATAAACATTTAAATTTTTTAAATTGAAGTAATTCAGACCCCTGGTTACATATCGACGTCCCTCCTTAAAATACAGAAGAATTAGGTCTCTTCACCCGTTACCACACCCAAATCTGGGCTTCATTCATACACCCACGTCGTTCATACTGTCGGGTCGATCTCTGACGATATTGAATATAGTCTCTTAGACTTTGAGGGATATCCGAGAGAGTGACATACACGCGAGTTGTATTGGTTTTTCTTTTAAGTTTAGGTCATTTTTCCCGGTTTAATCACTTAGTGTCTGAAAACGGTTTGTTGTCAGTTACTAAACCCGTTTCCTGAATTCATCGATGCGAATAAACGATAATCATCTTATTTCTTTAAAAACTCGGACCAAGAGTTACGAACTTATCATTCTAAAGAAAAGTTCCCTTTTGTTAAAAAAACTCTTGAGTATCTATTTTCAGTTTAGATAGTGAAATCTACAGTGAACTTTGGTTGACCTAATATCATTTGTTTGAGTCGACATTTGTAAAAAAAAATATTGTGACATCTGTGACATGAAAATATGTGACATATTTACTTCTGTGACTTCTACATTTCACCAATGGACCTACTAGGTCTTATACGTTATCCGTAGTTTTTGATTCCAAAAATTTACTACGTTTACTTGAATGAATGTTTCGCATTTATCTCAGTGTCTACATCTTTTGTATGAATGTCAGTGGATCCCCCTACCTCCCTCCCCCTTGACCCTCTATACTTAACTGTGTGTGAGTGATGTGTGTGAGTCTTTCGGACATATATGTTGTCCATTGATCATTCCTGGATGACACATCGTGTGTCTTGAGATGGGTTATGAGACATTACTGTATTGTCCTTGTCTCAGGTTTTTCTCACCTATACACACATACATATGTGACTAAGTGTGGGGAACGGAACGGATTTGTGTCTGTGTGTCTGTGTGTCTGTGTGTGTGTGTGTGGAACGGATTTGTGTGTGTCTGTGTGTGTGTGGGGAGGGGAAACTCTAAAGAAAGGAGGAGAAACCGATGAAAACTGAGTCAAACTGGATCTATCCTGGACACGACCCATTCCCGAAACCGTCAGAATTCATCACAGTCTCGTTCGTGTCAATGAGGGATCGTTCCAGAATAATGATCGATGTCTCAGAGAGACACGTCAGTATCTAGTGACTCACGTTTTCAGGTCACCTTACAAACTCAGGGTCCGTGTGAGAGTGTCTTGACGCTCTCCGCCGTTCCTGCGTCCTGGGTGGTCATGACCCTGAGAGATGGTCCCGCTCGTTCTCCCTTGGGTTATCTTTACGACGCTCGGTGTCTCGTTCGTTTTTGTGTTTGTCTCGGTTGTCTTTCGGACATTTATATTTATATTGTTGTGTAATACTTATATATTCATATTTATATGGATGGTTTTTTAGTCTTTCAACTTGAAAAGACATAAGTTCCCCTGTCAGTAAGTAAATAGTCAAGTCAATAGTCATTTGTGTAAACCCTTGACATTTTTAGATTTGTGTGTATATTAAAATTGTGGTTCAGAAACTCAGATCAGAGAAAAAAGTTACCTTTTCTTCTCCTTTCGTTTAATATTGATTTAAAAAAAAGAAACATAATGTTTACATATTAATTATTTGACCTCAAAGGTAAAGTCTTTCCTTCTTCTCTTTAGTGTAAAACGTCGAAAGGACTTGATTATGACGAAGATTTCCTGTCACTTTACGTCTTCAAAACAATTGACCTATAATAATACTATGCAACGGTATTATACTTACAATAGTAGAGTTCTGACTGGACTTTTGGTTTTATTTATTTCTTTTGGGAGTTCTGGTCTAAAGTCAGATGGGGGAAGTCGACTGTTTGAACCGGTTTACAGGAGATGTCTTGGACATTTAATCATTAACCATTAATATTTTGTTCTTTCACATATAAAGACGAGAATCGTTATTAATACATAGTCAATTTTTCATATGTAACAGATCTTTAGTGGTATAAACTACAGAGTAATTTTGTTTCAATGTTTATAATTCTACTCTCCTGAATTTCAATCTACCCTTTTATAAGTTGACTTCGTCATATTTTACGTAATGACACCCCGTTTCACACCAGACCTCTAGGGACCTCACTTCTGGGAAAATCTATTAGACACCTCATTCTTGGTAAAAGTATTGTTTCGATTCTAAAGGAACGATAAGAGTAAAAGAGAATTTACATATCAGTTCAAAAGGTCTCCAAGGTTCAATACATTGTAGTAATAATGAGACAGTCGTTTATCTTATATACAAACGTATACAGATATAAGATTGTAAAAAGTAAAAATTAAATATTATGTAATTTATAACTATCTATACTGGGTGTATTTTCGAAAACTCCTAGGATTTATTGAAAAGTCTCATCTCCTTGGAACTCTGGTTTTCCAAACTCTTAATGACAAAATCCCCTATGTGGAGTTCACTTTCTCGTACGGAGTAGTTTAAAGGTAAGATATGACTTCTTAGATCTTCTAACTTGGATGTTAACTTCTAACGTCCGAAATACTTCTGTCACTGACCAAGACAGACGAGAGAGGAGTCTTAAATCGTACTACGGTCCGTGTATTAAACAACAACAAGTCGACGATCCAGTAGAGACTGAAAAACGCTGGAGTACCTGACGTCGTACGGTCCAAAGAGACAGGAAGTGATAGAGGACCTCAAACGAGGTTGAGTACAGGTAACTCAGTGACTATGGTAGATTGGTAGAGTAGGAGATATTCTGTGTAATATCCGTAATCTTATAAAGTATTTTATTATTTACTTAATTATGTCAACTTTGAGTTTGTTGTGTCCCCAATCTTCATGGTTGAGAGTAGGTTCAACTTTTAGATGTACATTAGAATGTCAGTCGGAACCCATGTGCGTATAGGTTCCAAGACGTAGACTCCTAAGTTGGTTGGAGTCTCTCACATCATGACGTTATGTACAAATCACTTTTCACACGTGTATTCACCTGAGTACGTCCAGTTTGGACACAACAGGTTCCCAGGTGTCATGTGAGTGTGTACGTATGTAGGTAAAGATTTACTTTCGAAACGGTAGACTGAATGAGTCAAGTCAAGTCAAATCAGCGAGTCACCACAAGCTGAGAAACGCTGGGGTACTTAGCGTCGTGCGGTCCGGAGGGACAGATAGTGGTTGAGGGCCTCAAGTGAGTCTGAGTGCAGGTAACTCAGTCACTACGGTAGGTCGGTAGAGTAGGAGACAGCAGGGGAAGAGGAGAACGGGGGTTAGGGAGGGTCATAGTCTCAGAAAAGGTTACTCAGTTGAGAAGCGTACTCCACCGGTGTCATGACCTCGAAGTCGAAATCGTAGTAAGGAAGGTTTCTTTAGGGTCCCGACTAGAGGAAGTCTTACCTGACCAACCTAGAGGAACGTCAGGTTCCCTGAGAGTTCTCAGAAGAGGTTGTGGTGTGAAGTTTTCGTAGTTAAGAAACCACGAGTCGAAAGAAGTGTCAGGTTGAGAGTGTAGGTATACACTGGTGTCCTCTTTGGTATCGGAACTGATCTGCCTGGAATCAACCGTTTCATTACAGAGACGAAAACTTATACGATAGATCCAACCAGTATTGAAAAGAAGGTTCCTCATTCGCAGAAAAGTAAAGTACCGACGTCAGTGGTAGACGTCACTAAAACCTCGGGGGGTTTTATTTCAGACCGTGACAAAGGTGACAAAGGGGTAGATAAAGGGTGCTTCACTACCCTGGTCTACGGTACTAGAAGCAAAAGACTTACAACTCGGAATCCGGTTGAAAAGTGAGAGGTGAAAGTGAAAGTAGTTCTCCGAAAAATCAAGGAGAAGTGAAAGACGGTATTCCCAATGAGTTCCAGTGTATTTTGTAGTCGTTCTTTGGGTCTTGATATAAGGTCTAGAGATAAGGATATGACACTGAGGGACTCAGTTCCCGTGAAAGCAAAAACAAGTAAAAACAAGACATTAGATAACTCTCGTGCCTATTAGTCTATGACGGTGACATCCTACCGTCGAAGAACCCGACAATACACTTGACTCGCGTATTGTCTCGTCAAACAAAGACCGAAATTCGTAATAGTCTTGTCACAATATGGTTTCCCGATAGTAGTGTTCCTTTACCGTTCTCACTAGTCTATTTTACGTAGAAATAGAGGAAAGGGTGTTGTCTCAGCTTAAAAAGTCCTAAGTAGGAATGAGATTAAGAATCAGAGCAGGAAAGAAACCGGTGTAGTAGTTTGAAGACCGTTTGAAAATGTAATCATTATGAACTCTCGAAGGTCTTACGTTTATCATTTTGGTAATTACATAAAACCCTTTATACGAAATATGAGAGTTTCAACAAAACTTTGCGTGTGGGGAGGGGCGGTGGGGCGGGGGAGGGGTGGTGGACCACAAACATTCTCTCAACTCTCTTCAAACGAACGATGGAATGAATACCAATGTGTTTACATTCCGGGTAACTCATGTTTCTTCTTGTCCCCCTTTCTTTTGATGTCCAGAACACTCCTCCTCGTGACCTGAGGACACTCTTCTTTGACGAAAGTTTCTACCCTTTCGATTCTGTTTCGGTTGTGCCACCAACTGTTGCGGGAGGGTCAGTGGATCTTCCTTAAGAGATACGTGAGTAGGATCGTTGTTTCAGGACAGGTTTCAATCCGGGGGTCGTGGGTCTGCCGTCACTTCCAAGGATGACGAACAGTTGGAACGAGGAGACTTCGGTTTCCTTCCAACGTTTAGTACCGTGACCTCCTCCTTTTATGTAAGAACTTTGAAGAACTCATGGAGAATTAAGTGAGCTATGACTGGAGGTCTCTAGGACTAACCTATCTCGACTGAGAGTAGTAAGTGTCACTAATACAAGATGGGTTAGTGACGGTTGTACTTCTTCACTAATGACTTGGTGACGGGGATCCCCTTGATGTTCCAATCTAAGGGTAGTCGGAGACCAGTGCAAAAACAATTTGTTAGTTATTTATTGGAACAAAACACACGTAAAGACAAAATTTTATAGAACAAATTATGTATGGCGATTAAGAAGTTGTAACCTAAATGTCGGTTTTCGGGATATTGACTTCGGACTTACTTCGAAGGTATTGTGTGTAACAAAAAGATACTCCTTCTTCAAAAGGAAGTCAGGATGGTGTCGGAAGAACAAATTTTTGACACCCGTTTTATATGTATTACACTTTGACTGATAAATTGGCTAAAATTGACATGTCAAGTCACCGTAATTCATGTGAATGGAACGACATGTTGACACTAGTTGTAGGTAGAGGTCTTGAAAAACTAGAAGGGCTTAACTTTTGAGACGTAGATTACTTGTCATCGAAAGGGGGTAGTATGGCGTGAGAAGGAGGTCGGGGGGCTGCGGTGTCAGTAGGAAACGGATCCTTGTGTCTGGAAGTTGTGATACGAACCCCCCGTGACATTCGTTGTCTTAGTGGGGGATGGAGGTGGTTTACGTGTGTTTTTATATTTTTCGTACCACCATATGACTAACGTTTTTCCCGGGAATGATTCATACTCCCGACTTTGTTCTTTCTCTCAACTGAACCAACTGGAGTTGACCCTAGGACACACAACCTCCGGAGTTTACAAGGTAACAAGACACGTACACGTGTTTACGAATATTTTCGTGACACTCATGACTAATACGTCAATTCTATTTAGAGTCGTTCTGTATTTACACGTTTACGCCCTAGGTATTTATTACTCGTGACTGGTATACCTTTACTATTAGAAACAAGGGAAATAGGGTCCGTCATTCCTCTTTCGCGAGTGTCCCGATGGAATGTTGTGAAATGAGCTCTCGATCGTAAACAGTCAGCCATTGACCACTGATGTTTGACTTTCTCAAGATCAAGTACACCTCCTATTCAAATTGGTATTAGAGTTTGGGGAGACGTACTTTGTTTCTGATTCATGAGTTCATGGTCAATAGTTAGTGAATGATATACTGTCCGTGCCATGAGTTGTTAAATGTACATAATAACTTAATGTACGGGGGCTGTGAGATACTCCTTTGACTTCCAATCTCTTCATAGAGTAAGTAATAATGTGTCACCGTTTAACTCTAGACTTGAGTGCAGATGGGTTGAGGTCCTGGACTCTAGGGTTAACGTTGTGTTAAGATTAGTTCAATTTTCCCTTTTGTCTAAACTAAACGAGTCTTCACATATCCCCGTATACAATGCTAATATTGTAATGTTTCTAAATATACAACTTTTTATTTAAATGGTTTGTTTATTTTGAAATATTCGGCCTAGATTATGACGAGGTGTTGTTTCTGATAGACTTTAGGAAGTCCCGTAGACCAAACACACACCAAAAGGAATTAGAAATTGCTACCCGTTTAGATTACGTAATACATTCCGGTAAAAAAGAGTTCTCTACATCTATGGAGAATTCTTAAACTACTTTTACGTAATTGAAAAGTCCGATGACTCAACGTAAAATCACGTGACTCCGTCATTTAATCACATGTTACACGCTTTCATCACTGGATTTTTTATTTATAAACTATACTTGGTGACGTGAGAGAACCCCTTTTTTCATTACCTAATTGAGAGAATCCTCAGAAATCGAAGGCGTTTTCATCATCCTTTTTATTTAGAGGACACCGGACCTTTGTCGAAGATAAAGAAAGACCGATATAAACAAATCGAAAACTTATCAAGTAAAGTAATCCGGAACACCGAGGGTTTCGATTCCAACTCTCAAACTAGGGATGTCTCCGGTGAATTTAAATCTCTTGTTTTTCGGGGTAAGAGACGAGGGTCTGGAATGGGGTTTAGGGACGGTCCTCAGACGGGAGGCCAGTTTACTCTTTGAAGTTTCCTTCATGATCCTTCACCGTGTCATGATCCTTCCTCTTTTTACATGGTCGTGTCATCACTCTTCGTCTTTTTACCTTCTATTTCTTGTGGAAATACTGCCACAAGGAAAGGAAAAGACACAAGTGTTACAAACCTATATTAAATGTCTCTCATCCATTGATGCAAAAAAGAAAATGGCGACCTTTCGACTCCTTTGCAAACAATGGGTAGTATTTTAAGTGATAGAAGATTCAGTAAGATTCAATAAGATTCTAGTTTAACGACTGTTATAGGAGAAACATTGTTTGTTACTTTTGTGTGTAGGAGATTCGGTATAATTAGACGTTGAAACTATCCTTCATTGAATTATCATCAGTTAGCTTTGACTTTATGTTAAAAGTATACTTATTTTCTATAATAAATTTTCATTAAGGTACTCGTTAAATTATAATTTCATCCTAAAAGTAATACACGATTCTTAAATAAGTCCCTTTGTTCAAAGAGTTTAATATCGTCTTTTAGAAAGTGATCATAGTGTTAGAAAAGTAAATTCAGAAGGACTTATTTAGACATAAAAGATTAATATGTTCTGATTTTTATTAAATTATATTGTTTATTTTAAGAAAAATAAAGTTTACGAATGAATTTATCATATTTTAGTAAAATAAAAGACTCCCGTTTTGTATAGTTGAAAAATTCATACTTCACATTTAATTCTAAATAAGTGAATTTAATATTAAAATTTCAAAGTGTATATTTCTACTTATTCTAGATTCACATATACAATAACAATGATTTCAAAAATTAAAAAGTTTACAGTGTCTGTCGGAAATAATAAGTATCTAAATAAGGAAAATTCTTCATCAGTTTACTTAGTCGAGTGGGAACTGACATTGTTTTATGACAAACCACTGAACACTGTCTGTCCCAAAATTGGAGACTGTCACTCTAAGTAACACCTCGTTCTCGGTTAGTGTCTAGGGCTGCTGTGAACAGAGTAGTTTCAACCTTATATTTTTCGGTGAACCTTATGTCATATTTTCTAAGTGACCACACCGTTCAACAGAGAGTCTGACCCGTCCGTAATTGCAAACCGAACCGCAATGAGTTTTCGTTTTCTTTTCATTTTCCTTCTTCATTCTTGTTCCTTTTTCTAACATAACTAAAATTTTGGTACGTTTTTGACGTTTAGAAACAAATATAAATGGATAAATACGACGAACAACGACCGGGTCACCTAGACTTACTCTTGTCGCTCGTCTTCCTTTTACACCTTTTTTTCCCCGACACATTACGTACAAACACCTCTGTTTTGTTATTTAGGAGTTCTGATCTTCGGTATTTTTAGGTTTAGGAGTCATTTGAAGCGGACCTTTGTCGAGGATTGTAGTCGTTTCTACGATATTCTGTTGAAAACGGGTTCCGAGGAGGTGAGGCCCTTGACTAACTAGTCATGCTACAGGTCTCTCTACTGTCGTCGCTGCCGAGGAACCTTCTGCTACTGATGGTGCAATGCTGCCTTTGCCAGTAATGGTACGGGTGCCTCACACTCATCAAGACGATCACGTCTCGTTGCTGAGACGACTGACGACAAGATCACAAGTACTCTTTGGCTAGATAAAAGTCCGAGAAAATTGTTCGACGACCGAACATGCATTCCTCCTCCCGTTTCTCGAAAAAACGTTCTGAAGTACTCTTTATACGATTACTCTGACTTTCGACGATGTAATAGACAAAAGAATCTCTCGATTTTTCGATTTTTAGTCTTTACTTTACGAGCGTATCGTAAGTACAATATATCAAATCATACTGTTGATATTGTACAAATACAAAAGTGTCGAATTACGATGGTTCCACTTCCTAACCCTCTATCATCGTCGGTACACTTTTTAAATGTACTTTAAAGGATTAACGTAAACCAACGGACTTTATACGTAAATATTGTCCCAAAAAAAGTGATTATTTTCTCTTTCCTTCTTTAGACATCTACAACTTCGGATAAACCCGTAAACGACTTGTGAATCTTACTGAAGACAATAAGTTTTGATAAAGAGTATCCCAAAAATACAAGAAGTATCTCATAGATTAAAACTTTCGATAATGTCACCTTTCCTATTTTTTTACAAGAATTATTTGAATTACATAATCATTCTCGTTATTCCTTCATTTGTGTCGTATTACTATTTAGTACTCGGTTACTCGTCTTTTACGATTCTTTATTTGTAAAATTAACTCATCCAATACCGAATGTTTCAGGGTGAATATGGGACTGGTACCATGATAACAACTCTCATGGACCAGACGTGTATAGATCCTCCGTGTACGAATTATTGGAAGATTTTATAATAAAATAAGGAGTATCCTCCTTCTTGATAATGGACATACATCATAGATACAACAAAGACTTTCTATTATACAAAGTATATAAAGACAACGTCAGTCAAGTTTGTATATGAGTTCCTTTCCCTCTGTCCGTGGAGTTGTCTCTTTCGTACTGGTCCTTCTAAAAACACGGTACACAGACGCTAGACCGAAATACGATGGGTGAAATCTGACCTGAGTCTTGTCAAAGTTTTATGACCAAAAGAATAAATCATTGATCCAATATTCCGTTGTTTATTTAAAGGAAATTCTGACACGATAGTCTATTAGGTCCTTATCTAAACGGAATAAATATTTGTTAGAACTCTTTTGTTTTTCCGTTCTTTAACGATTCACGAAGACGAATGTTACTGTCAGACTGGGATTTCTGTCACAAAAGATCCAAAACTTTGTCGAACTTATGTTGTAGATTTAAAACCACGGTTAATGGACGATCAAAAATTTAAAAAAAAGGAAATTTTCCGGCAGGGTCGCGGGATTGTATTGTCTACGTGATACAAGAGATGATTAAGGGCTCCGACAATCAACGAGTGACACAGAACAGGGGTCCATTAAGTCCGGACCCCCTTCCCAAGGAAGGAGGTCTGACTAACCATGTCGACGAGTCATTCACATTGATGAGTCTAAGGGTTTCTTAAGATTCACCTACAAGAAGGTGTCACAGAGAACAAGAGAGATTAGTAGTAGTAAAATTTTAAAGTAGGTGAAAAGCAAGGAATTATCTTAAAAGGAATCAGGTGTCAAGAGGCCTTTCCTTCATCCGACGAGTATTTGTCGACTTTTTTGTATATGGATTTTCTAAAACTTTTCGACATTATTAACAATATGAACTATAAAACGACAATACTTACTTTACGATGTATAAAAAGGTAAAATTTTCTGATTTATACGTGTGTAATAAGGTTAATTTTTTTACAAGTATCTACCTGTACCTCCGCAAGCAAGTAAAAAGTATTTTTACTAGAATCATTGAAAAAAAGAATAAGTAAATATCGACTAGAAGATCGTCTTCACGTTCTTTTTGGGTTTACAACGAAGAAATTTAAATCGAGATTCTATGTTGTGTTATTTCATCATTTCCGGGTTGACACCTATATAGACTCTGGACAGTTCTGAGGATGTTGTCACAAACACGTTTAGGACTCTGAGTAGTTTGGGTACTTTCTGCCATGTTCCATATGACCTTAGGCTAGAGACTTTGAACTGTACTTGGGTCCGTGACCATAAACCGTCTCGTAACTACACTTCTGTCACAACGTTTTGACCGAGTTTGTTGGACTTAGGTTGAATCCGTAACTTTAGTTTCGAAATCTACTCTTACCAGTACTAGAACGACATTGGAAGGGTCTTGGTCCTCTTCTTCCTGACCATTCACTAATGACTTTTATTGTACGATTTTTGGAACAATACATAAATAAGTATTACACTTACTTATCATCACTTTTTATTGAGGTCAAAGGACACGAATATTCGGTCTGTTTCCATGGAATGGGGCTACCATCGGGACATGGGTTATTTTCATCCACAGGGCAAAGTGTGGGATACTTTTGATAGAACTGTGAAAATGAAACGTACTCCTAAATTTTCTTTTTTTCAATATGGTACCAGGAATTCAAAAATTCCTTAAGAAAACTTAACTTTAACTTTATATTTTACGAAAGGTAACTACACGATGTACTAATATATTTATTTTTGTCCTTCAGAAGTGTCACCTAAGATCATGTGTGAGTTGTTGTGTAAAAAAGGGGGTCTTCTCACTTTATAAACAATTTTAAGCAAACGAATCATTTCGTCTTTTTATTTGAGACTTTCAATATTAATTTATTTTACGAAAATGAATATCTTTAATTGATCTATATACAAATCCAAATATATGATAATTTATATGATATAAATTCTAGAGAGTACTATTTATACAAGGAACAACATATCTGATGACTACGTGACTACATATATACACCTAATGAAACACTTAATGAGGATTATTTTATTTTTTAAAGTCCGATCAATTGAACATGATGGGTCGATAAAAGACTTGACAGAATGACAAGAAATTGTCCTCAATTGAATCCATTACAGTTGATTAAATTATATTTCAGTTTGTCTTTTATTACGGAATATATAATATTTTTAATTATTTTTTGTAAAATTTTAGATCATATTCAAATCTCGATGAGTGAGAAGACCGAATAGATACGAACATAAATGAAGACAAAAGTTTTTGAAAAAATTACACTGGTATGAAAAATAAAGGTAAATAACTATATTAAATATTGTTTTCTAATATGAACGTTCGAAATATCAAAAATTTACCGGAATAAACATTTCTTATAGTATAGATTTACTATAGATTTACATTTCATTTAGTATAGATTTACTTTTGTATAAGAAATTCTCTAATATTTTAAAAGGTTCACTAGTTAAAAAGAAATTTATATGATGTATTTTACAATAATTGAGGGGTTTACTACAATAAAACATATTAGAATTTATGGTTATTAATGGTCCAGATAAAACTAAAATTATATCCCATTTTTTCTTACACAAGAAAAAGATCCATCGTAAAATTACTAGTTTCAACCACTGTACCGTCTCCAAAATTAATAATAATTTGTCTACTGATTATTCTACATAAGGAGTCTTAAAAGGTATATTTTCCTTTTTACAGAGTTTAAGTACTTTTCTAACCACCTCCTCCTCCTAATCGTTTAACAATAAATTTATAGACTTACCTTTGTATAAAATCACTTTCTTTTTTTCCCTTATAGTAACATAGAAGAAGACTTAGACGCGGAGAGAGAGAGCCTCAACCAGAAAGGTTGGGATATATGAATGGTGATGGAAGTAGTGAGACGGAAGGAAAAGGGGTAATGTAGACACGTCATGACCCACCGTTGATAAAACAAAGCCACAATTATAGGTTTAAAGGGACTTGTTCTGGTTCACTTCCCTCTTACTTACTCATTTGGATAGGGAGGTCCTCAGTAGTCTGTATAAATCGGTGGTATAAATTAGTTATTCGTCCTTCTGTAATCGATCCGAACACGGAGAAGAAAGGAGGGACGAGGAAAGAGAAGAGAAGGGGGGAGGGAAATGACAGTAGGTAGTCATATAAGTCTCGTAGATAATACACAGTCCGTAAGTCTATGAGTTTGACTCCTTTTGTCGCTATTTGTTCTGTTTCGAGACTGGTGTCCCCTTAAGGATACCGAGGACATCTGAAAACTCGGTATTTCCTCCTTAGTTCGGATCGCATTTACTTTTAAGGAATTACGACACGTCAAATCTTTCTCTACACTGTATTCGTTTTACTAATCAAAGAAAGAAATTATTACTGAGGGACGCCATCCTCTCACAAACCCCTAGATAATGATTGAGAAGAAAGGAAAGGTATGTCTTAGGAAAAAATCTTCAGTTCCATTGTCTGTGTGGTTTTTCTAGATCCTCTCTAAAACCCGAACTAACACTACTCGTGAGGTGTCTTAGAGCTACGACAGCAATGGGAGATTGACACCTAAAACTTCGAAAACCTACCCTAACCTAATAACGTGGGTTTTCTATATTCCGGTTAATGACGAGGCCTCTTACACTTAAAAATAAAAACGTTTTCATAGGAGTATGGGTAGAACACGTGGTTCGTTTGGGGTTTCCAAGTCGGCCGGGAACGACATGAGGATGTTTCTACAGAGGTTAATTATACGATATAAAATTACCGTTTCTTGTTTATTATATACCCTTCTAAGGTCCGTACCATCATCTAGCGACACCCACGAGTACTCTAAATATAAACCAAGTATCGAAGGATTTTGTGTCTTCCAGAAGGGGAGTTGTTAAAACTTTGACACTTTAATACATGGTACCCGATATTCGGATCTCATACGATGTCAGTGAATTCGTGTTCGATGTCATATACTTGATTTTCTCTCTTATATACGTTACCAACCGTAAATTGGTAGTGTTGTTTAGCATATTATTTTTCAAAATACTAAAGGTCTCAAAAAGTTGATCCTCTAGTTTAAGGTAAAGACAAGTTTATATAATGTTGTATACGTCCACTTACTTTCGTTAAGAGGAACAGAAGACCACTTAATTTCCTCATACGAAATTTTAGATAAAGAAATGTCAAAGTGTATTATAAACGTCTTTTTAGATATACATCATAACCATTTTACTTCATAACAATATATGGTAATAAACTTTGTAGGAATTTGTGAACTTAAATATAACATACTATCGTATGAACCATTCTACTCTAAGGTGTTTTATCCCTACCATATGGTATACGTTCAATGGTAAGGATAAGACTAACTATGTCATGTAATTATCAAATACGGTTACCACGATTATGTTATCCGACTTACCGACTACAATAGTCCAAATAGTTCGTTTTTTGTAAGTCATTTCATTATTCAAAGAGGAAAGAAGTCCACGTAAAAGTGTGAGGAGTGATACCCGTTACCTAAAAGGTATTTCTTTCTTTTTAGTAAAAAGATCTCCAGATGTAAGTTAAGACATCGTATGAACCTCTTCGACGCAAATTTTCCGTCAGTTTTACACAAGTAAAAACAGTTTTAAAGTTTTAATATCGGACGGAAACATTATGACGTCGAAAATCCTACTTTATTACCTTTACTGACTAAGATAGTTATAACATATTTTTCTAAAACTTTTGTCAACGTAAATATATTATACATATGTTATAACAAAACATTTATTTACAGAGGAAAAAATAAATGAAACCATATAAAAATGTCATTCCTGTAAAGTTTAATTCATAATTCCGTGTTTCTGTACAGTACATCCTGTATTTTCGTTTACGAATATAAAACCTCGTTTAATCAACTAATTTATCTCCAGAATTTTGAGGTATACGCTTACCAATCTACCAATATAATGTTAGTAAAATATAAAAAAATGTAACAATCGTAAGTGAATACCCAAGTACTACCGACATATTACACTTACACTTTAAAGTTACCAAATGACAGTAACATAAGTTTAGAGTTGCAAGGTAATAAAATTATGAATATTTATAATTCGTTTGGTTTTACTAAATTGAGATAATAGACTTTAGTCTTATTATTTGACTACCATAGAATGTTTAACAATTAAAATAAAATATTAAACTATTACTTATATAAAGACGTATATAAATGATGATAAAACATTTAATCCTAAAACAATTAGTTTATTTAACATGAATACTAATTCACTTTAATAAAGAATGTAGATTACACATCTTTGTTATATTCAATATAATTTCACAAAAGTGGAAAAAACTTTCTGTTGACAAAATCCAATATTACTAATTGAGATCTAAAGACCGAAGGTGAAATAATATTTTCAAATTCCTGACTCGTGTTTTCAAACCAAATCTTTACAATCCAGACGATGAGATCAAAGAGTACCCACTTTAAGGACAATGTAACCAAGACCAGTTCAACGAAATTTGTGTGTTTTCGTTCCTGATCAATGTAGACAAAGTAAAGAGAAATAGAACTGGACTTTTGATAAATATACAAAAGAATCCAAGTTAAAGGTTTACGTAACGTCAACCGTTCCCATATACCAGGATCTCAATGTTCAAGATGACTTCGGTGTCCCTGTGTCCCTTCGACGTGGAAAAAGGATCGTGAATTACTCTGACTGTGCAAATAGACTCAAACCCCCTTATGTAAAAGTTTAACTTGACTCTTTATTAATACTTCACGGATCTTAGGAATTCACGTTGTGATAAATATGTACAAAAACTTTACTCGAGAGAAGAGGTGAGGACCGGTCAAATTATTGAATCGAGATTTCTTCACTGATACAAATTAATCGTCACTGATTAAGAGAGACCACAAGACCAAGAATTTATTTATTAAATATTCATACTATTTATGTTAAAATTTGATATAATGTCGTTAAATGTGAGTACGTTTGTTTTACATGATGAAGAAGATTAACACTATTATAAATTGTGACTGTTCCGACCTCGATATGCACTCAACGAGAACTCCCCCACCCCCACGTCGTTCCTCGGTTGACACCACTGCCCGATTCCGGTGAAAAACCAACATGTATAGTCTTGGACGAAAAAGGGTCCGGTACTTATATGTACTGGATTTTCAGACCCAGTCGTCCACGTAAGTGAGAGGAATCCGAGACCTCATGTTTATTGACCCCGTTAACTCGGGATGTCACTCTTTACCCTCCTTCATAGGGAGAGTCAAAGGTTCCCGGGTCGGTGTCCTGAGGAGTTAGAAATATGAGTCGGAATGAGTACCTGGGGGTCCTAGTGTAGTGGTTAGAGAGGTAAATCAGCAGGAAAAGTTTTGGGCAATCTGGTACTTTCTTTCGTAGTCCTGGTTAAAGAAAACACTGTTCTGGATCCGTAAAGGGGGGTGGGGATAAAACGGTTTCAGTATCCTTACCGTTTACACGAAACCATCAGGCAGATACCCGTGTAGTGAAAGTAAAAGTCGTGGGGTCCTTATAAGTGCACACTGTACACTGTAATTAGGGACTTTAAAGTCTTTGGTAGTACATGTCAAGTGACATCACATAGACAAAATCATAAGACTTACAAAACATTATGAAGGATACGAAGAGTGTTCAGATATAATCAAATTTTCGTTTATGTTTATTTTTGGTTTGTCTTTTGGGAATGTTTGAGAAAAACATAAATTCAAATAAAAACGTGAAGAGATATCCTGAAATTAAAGAACTTGATTTTTCCGTTATAAAACTGTGACTGTCGTCTATTTAATATTGAGTTAATGGGATAAGGGGGATTGTCTTTGTCTAGACGAAGTGAAATTCGATGGTATATGAGTGACTTCTTATAGATACTGGGACAACCCAGACAACTTTTGATCCCTGTGGGAGTGGTCCTTGTTCTTTTGAGTGTCAAAACGTATATTATAGTCCCTCAAATCCCAGAAGGATCTCAAATAAGTGTTTTAATTAAATGTTTGGGAATCCTCCCTACAGTTCAAAAGGAACAATTCCATTTTTTAACAAATACTTCATAATTTTATACAAATATTTCCGGACCAAGGATTAATTAACCAAAATTAAGAATTGATTAAACTTACAAACTTTTCCTTTTACTTATAGTTTAGTAGGATCTACAGAATTGTACTGATTCACTTTCAACGAGTCAGCACAGACTGAGAAACACTGAGGTACCTGATATGTCGGGTACCTTAAGAGGTCCGGTCTTATGATCTCACCCATCGGAAAGGGAAGAGGTCCCCTAGTAAGGTTAGGTCCTTAGTTTGGGTCCAGAGGGTGTAACGTCCTCCTAAGAAATGGTCGACTCGGTCTCCCTTCGGGTTCTTATGACCTCACCCATCGGATAGGGAAGAGGTCACCTAGAAGGGTTGGGTCCTTAACTTGACCCCAAAGGACGTGACGTCTGTCTAAGAAATGGTTGACTCGATAGGCCCTTCCGACCTGTACTGATTTTGGGAAATATTAACGGTTAATTATTAACCTACTAGAAATTCTTTGTATCTTACAAAATATTGAACTGATTTTGGGAACGATTAATATTTTTGTAAGATACAAAGAAATTCTAGTTGGTTGGTAGTTAACCGTTCAGACACCGTCTAAATTGATCTGTCGACTTATTTTTCGTGAAGTTTAATGCTTGGGTGTAATAAAAAAACACAGTTCTTGTTTCAGTCATTTAGTAGTCCCAAGACTACAGACTCATAGTCTTAATCCGTCCATACTCTCTGTAATGAAACGGTTGATTCCAGGTAGATCAGTTCGGATACTAAAAAGAACACCAGTACATACCTACACTCTCAACCTGACACTTCTTCCGACTCACGGTTTCTTAACTACAAAAACTTGACACCAAAACCTCTTCTGAGAACTCTCAGGGAACCTGACGTTCCTCTAGGTTGGTCGGGTAAGACTTCCTCTAGTCGGGACCCTAAAGAAACCTTCCTTACTACGATTTCGACTTTGAGGTCATGAAACCGGTGGAGTATGTTTCTCAACTGAGTAACCTTTCCTGAGACTACGACCCTCCCTAACCCCCGTCCTCCTCTTCCCCTGTTGTCTCCTACTCTACCGACCTACCGTAGTGCCTGAGCTACCTGAACTAAGATTCACTTGAGGTCCTCGTCCACTACCTGTCCCTCCGGACCACACGACGCTAAGTACCCCAGCGTTTCCCAACCTGTGTTGACTCACTGACTTGACTTGACTTGACATGACTCTTCTGTAAACGACTCGTGGAAACGTCTAGACACGAGTCTTAGAAGGAGTGTACCAGTTATATCCTCTGTAATGGTAGGAGGGAAGTGTCTTCTCTCGAGACTCCTTCACTCTGTGGTCCTCCGTGGGGTCACCGACCAGACCTAAACTTGAGTCTCTTTGGACTGTACTAAGTAACGAGATCAATGTTGTTAAGAAGTTGTTTAGGATTACTTTTCACTTCGATATAAAAATTTACAAATATGAAACATTATATAGGAATAGATATAAGTCGTAACCAAAGACGTTTACAACATACCGACATAAAGTTTCATAATACTCTTCCATCTTCTTCTCGTCCACTGATCGTTTCGGTTCTTTGTATTGTATGTCTCTCTCTTCACCCAGTCACAGTCTCCTATACTCTCGGCGTTCTCTGGAACCTCGGGCAGATTAATTTGTGCTGTCTTCACTCCAGATTTCTCTCCCAACGGGTTTCAGTATGTAACTTGACCAAGTATTTGACTTTGTTCTCAAGACGTCACGACCTCCTGTCACCTAACACCCAGTCTCACTCTTCTTTCTAAGGTTCTCCACTTTGCGTCCTCTCTGTGGTTTCTTTTGCCCGAGACTCAGAAGTGAACGACCGACTCCTTACAGGTATGACCCGTGATTGATTTATAGGTACTCTACTTTTGCTAAATGTACATAGATTTATTTAGAGAATAGTTGACCTCTACAAGAACCTGTTTATCTGAGGTTTCCCTTTAGATACCGTCATACAGTAATTTTGGTGATGAAATGAGACGTGTCATTGTATTTACTTGTTATAGAAAGTTTCATTACTACATTAAAGTAGAAGTATTACGAATTTCATAATAATAGTACGGGTAAAGTATCTCCCTTGACTCCAATTTTATTTAATTAGTTTGGTGGGTTCCTTTATATCGTAAATATAAACATATAATTAATATATTCTTTGTCTTTAGATCCAGTTTACAATTTAAACAAACTAGTAAGTAAGGTTATCATGAATGATTTTTACATCGTATTCTTTAAAGTAGATTCCTTTAAACGACATACTGAGTCCCTTGAGTTTGGACCCCAGATATTGTTGGATCTCCCCACCCTTTCCCACCCTCCACTCTCCCTCCAAGTTTTCCCTCCCCTGTATACATGTGGATACCGATTAAGTACAACTACACACCGTCTTTACTTTGGTTATAACATTTCATTAATAGGAAGTTAATTTTTATTTATTTAAAAATTTTTAGTACGTTTGTTTTAAGGTAAATTTTATAGTGTACTAGTGAAATTTTTTATTCTGTGTACTTATGATGGGTCATTATATTGATCCTTTAATTCGGAATCCGATTTTATACTATACGTTCAGTACTGAACGGACCGTGTACTGTATATCACAACTTTAAAGTAAACGTGCCGATAAGTCAAGGTCAAATGTGTAACGTTTTGTATAGTTTCATTTGATATGATTAAGACCGGTAGAGACTCATGTTACAGTTCGTTACGTTTCACGATGATTTAAATCAAGTAAGTACGGGTCTACCTTAAAACATCAGAAATTTTTTAATTATGTACAAGTAATCTCTCGTAAGTAAATATCGTTCTACTAGAAACGATGGTAAATTTTGTGATCTATCTAATAAATGTTTATGAAATGATCTAATGGACAGTTTTATGGAGTTACTTACAGTGTAGGACAGTTGTTGTGTCTTACAAGAACTTGCATTCTGAAATACATACTTCGACAGATTAAATAGACTATCCATATTGTATATTACATTATTACTATCTGTTGAGAGGTTATTAGACAATGTTACCAACTTGTCAAGTGAAGTCGATGACAAATTGTAATGTAATTTACAAGGACTATGTCTTTATGTATCAAAACAGTTACTTTGTTTGTTTGTTTTATATACGAAACAGAAAAGTGACTAAGGTTAAAACGTAATGAAGTTCTATCTTTTCAAAAAATTTATCATGTCACGATAATAAATCCGAGATATTATTTCCATTAAAAATAATTTGTGTGTATATAGCTGAAAGAACTTTTTGTCTGAAATTATAAAAGAAAATAATCAAGACGTATAGTGACATCTATTTAGTGATAAGTGACCTTAGTTGAATAGATTTTGTATAAAGGTCTAAGACTAGAATTCCTCTAGACACCTCGTAAGAAGGTTCTTCCCGGTTGTCTATTTAAACTAAGGTAATTAGAATTTCCATTCGAAATCCGTTTGGTTTTTTTACTTCTCTAATTGGATGATTAAGAATAGAAATTAAACAAAAGGATTGGTAAGTTCTGGTAAGATGATTCTTTAAAAAAAAAGGATATTACAATACAAGAAAATGAAGGGGATTGTAGAATACTTCCTGGGATAAGTCTTGTTTTAGACTAATACGCCAAAACCGGTACCTAGGAGGTGTCCTGAAAGGGTATAGGCGAGGGTGCCTGTGATTGAGATTCTTCGGTTTGCAGAGAACCGAGACAAGGGTACCTTGAGTCTTAAAACCGTAGTGGAGAGGTGATCGGTTTTTGTTTTGTACAGTTATGTCCTTGCAAACGGATGTAGTACTGTAGTTTAGATGTTTTACGACTCTATCCTAAGACTTTCACTCTTAGTCCGTATTTTGTGGTTAAATGGCTCGTCTGACTTCACTGACACCCTCTTTTGGGTTTGACAATTTACCTTTGTTATCCCGTCAGTAACTCCGTTGACGAACCGAACTCGAGGTTCTTATAGAAGGACTTTTCGACGTATGAAGAGTCGTTGAGCTCTTTACCGGACTCAATACATCGACGGACGTGGGACTCATTCCCTAGATGACTCCGGTAGAACCCGGGACTTGGTCCGGTCCACGAGACCCTATCTCGTTTTGTCTGGTTTGCTCTCGTAACCAACGATGAACATCTGCAAGGGACCGTGGTTCATTTTAACAGGGTTTCAGATCTTAGATAGTCCTGGATATTGAATACTTCATCACTTAATATCAAGGAATATCAAGGAATATCAAGGTCTCAGTACGTTTTAAGGTTCCTTCAACGTATCCTGACTACCCTTCGATCGACCCGAGGGTAGATGGGCGTCCAGTCCTACGTAGAGACACTGACTTTATTGAACGTGGTTGACCCTGAAAGGACCCCCTTCTAGGATGTGCCGTCACGGTCGTCTCGAGAGAGGAAACGACTATCCCCTCCCATCTGACACTGATCACTCGGGGTGGAACGAAAATGGTCTACAAACTTGTTCGTTAGGAACATGACCGGTTTCTCTCGTCACAATAAAGTCCGTCTTAAACACGGTTTCCGACCTTATACCGAAATATGGACAACTATGTTGTACGTAACACAACTGTGTGATATAGACCATTGGTCCATGTAATGGACCAATCATAAGAACCCGGAGTATATAGGACAAGTCTAACCGTTCGTTATTTGATGAGTACCTTAGAACCTGTCCTTCGTACTTTTAAATAAATGTTCCCTCTTCATGTAATATATCTATAATCATAGAGGTGAAAATTTTACTCCTTCAACTCCAAATCTCTACAAACACTGGTTCACTGATTCTGTCCACGTTTGTACTACTCTCTCTATGTTTATGTCTTGATTATGTTGTGACATTTAGTTGATATGAATTTATTTTTGCAAATTTTTAATGTTTCCCTGGATGAATTTTTTTTCCGAATGAGAGGAATAATACGTTTATTTATTTATTTACATTTTTCTCCGCATGATTTACCGTATTCCTTGATATGAGTTATAGAACGTTACTAGATATTTCCTTTTCTCAAACTTTTCCCTATACGCACGTCAGTGAGTCAGTGCAGTTAAGAAACGCTGGGGTACCTGACATCGGACGATCCGAGGAGACAGGTAAGAATAGGTCCATTCTTATGACTTCGCCCGACGTAAAGGAAGAGGTTTTTTCCTTATATATATTTTCTTAAGTCGGATACTTCATCCCGTAGTTTTTTCTAGTGACAGATTTTAAAGAGAGAAAGGTAGTTTAAGTAAACGTAGTATTGGAGTACTCTAGAAATGTCCTCTCCTATATCCTTATCCAAGACCGATATAGATAGATAGATAGATAGATATATACGCGACGATTCAGTGAAGTCATCACAGGCTGAGACACACTTGGGTATCTGCCGTCGGGTGATCCGAGGAGACAGGGACCCTAAGAGGTCCGTTCTTGTGACCTCACCCAACGGTAAAGGAAGAGGTCACGTACTTTCACTTTTCACTTTCACTTAAACGAGTCAGTACAGACTGAGAATCGCTGAGGTACCTGACGTCGGATGGTCCGAAGAGGCAGGTACCCTAAAAGGTCCGTTCTCGTGAACTCACCCAACCGTAACGGAAGAGGTATATATATATTCTCGTGTGTGTGTGTGTGTGTGTGTGTGTGTGTGTGTGTGTGTATATGTAACTTAGTGACACGGTATGTGGATTTTGATTGTGTTATAACATTAAGTTGATATGAAGTCAATTTTTCCATTTTGTCGGTTTTCGAGGGTTTACATCTTCATTTCGATAATCAAGTCTACACTTTGATAATCAAGTCTGCACTTTTTTATCTAAAAGATTAACACTTTGACTGTAGTCGAAAATAGAGCAAAGGATACGATATAGTGGTAAAGATGAGATATCTCCGTGACACTATAGTTACCCTGGACGAGATTATTACGAAGAGTGGAGGTGTCTGGAGTTGGTCTTTTACTGCTTGTTATATGGGGATGAGAGTTTATAGGTTTAAATCTCCTATTGACATTGCACAAATAGAAGAGATGCGGATCGAGTCGGATACTTCGTCCCGTAGTTTTTTCTAGTGACAGATTTTGAAGAGAGAAAGGTAGTTTAAGTAAAGGTAGTATTCGAGTACTCTAGAAATTCTCCTATATCCTTATCAAGATCGATAGACTTAGGTAAATGATTATGAAATATAAAGTATGGACTTGGGATCTGGAAACTTGAATTTTAAAAAGATTTATGGAAAAAAGTAACTAAGACTAGACTTTTCATGGAAGATATTTTTTAAATTGGAAAATTATTTAATATGACAAGTAAGATTATTATTTTTACATTTAATTTTAATGTACGAACAAAGTTACGGTAAGAGGGTTTAGTAGGGTGGGAGAGGGAGAGGGAGACTCAGGTTTTCAGACGAGACCCCAAGTACAAACCCTTACGTACATGTAGGCACCACCTAAGTACAGATACATACCGTTTTGGTTATGTCATAACATTTCATTTTATTTCATTTTGATTTTTAATTTTTTTTAATGTATGATATGAAAGTGGATGTTTAGGTGATTTAAAAATATAATTTTAGATCACAATAATCATTCTACTAGTCGTTATTTGTGAGATTTGTAACGGGTATCTTTCCGGGACTGGTCGACGGAAGGTTATAAATTATTTTAGGAATTTCAAAGATGTCTTATTAAAATTAGGATTTAAAATAGATCCCGAAGGGGTCACCAAGTCAACCATTTTAAAATAGGTTCCTTTTGTTTCTAATTTTATAAATGTACTTTAGTGTCACGATAAATGATAAAAATTTTGACCTTCAATACAGAGATCGTTATTCTATACCAATGTAACTAATACTGTCTATTGTTATCGTACATACGTACTATTCAACAAAGTCAGTACAGGTCGAGAAACGTTAGGGTACCTGACATCCGGGAGTCCAAGGAGACAAATACCCTAAGAGGGTCGTTCTTATGACCTCACCTAGAAGGACTGAGTCCTTAACTATGACGTAGAGAATACAGAGGGCTTGACCGTCTGTCCAAGAAATAGTGATCGTGGTGGACCTTTCGGACATTGTTATCGTATAATTTTAAATTTCTGTTGGACTCCTGTGTCGTTTATGGTACTCCTACTGTTACTCTACGTTTTTCTTAGATTCAGAAGTGACTATAATAACTCTATGACTGGAATGACATGGATCTCGACGGAATGTAGACCTGAATATATTAACTAAAAAGATGACAACTTCGGTATAAACTTAACCCCAAAGACAATAAATATCGACTTTCCTAAGGTTTATTTATTTATACATATATATCGTACACACATGTATGTTCCATGTATACTAATAGAAATTAAAATCATCTACAACGGTTAAGACACGAGACATCTCTAACTTGGTTAAATATAAAGGTGATTATTACGTACTACAATGATAAAAGGACGTGGGAGTAGTAAGAATAAAGACCGTACTCTCCATTTTTTTCCATAAACTAGTACCAAAATTAACGTGAAAAAAGAATAAAACTCAAACCAATTATTAGAAAAATATAAATTCCTAATTAACATGAACAAAAAGATAATTAATAAACGAAAATAGGAAACGAATAAAAAAGATAATCCAACACTCATAATTTTGTTTTGGACATATGAATTCTTTAATCGGTGTTGACCCCTTAATGGACCACCAGGTCATCAATTCTGGTACCTCATGTCATTTTTTTTTTACTCGATATTGATAAATAAGGGTCTAATAGTAAACAGAAAACTGAACACCAAGGTACAAAAAAATTTATATCTTAAATTTTATAAACGTACTACGATGTATAAAATTAGAACAAAACTAAAGGTAAATAGAAGAAAAACCAGTAAGATGTGTTGATTGTCCTACAATCAAGGGACTGGTCCCTAACTTGAACCCGGTACCGTTACTTTCACGGTTCAGAATTGGTGACCTGACAGTCCCTTAAGGGACCAAAGGTTGAGAACCAGTATAAATCTCTGAAGATGTCATATACAAAGCC
This sequence comes from Capra ibex, assembly GCA_006410555.1. NCBI lineage: Eukaryota > Metazoa > Chordata > Mammalia > Artiodactyla > Bovidae > Capra > Capra ibex. The sequence continues at coordinate 124,050,533 of SJYO01016970.1, read as the reverse complement.
TCTTCCGTTACCGTGGGGTGACGTCATGAGAACGGACCTTTTAGGGTACCTGTCTCCTCGGACCATCCGACGTCAGGTACCCCAGCGATTCTCAGCCGTGCTGACTCGCTGAAGTGAAAGTGAAAAGTGAAAGTACGTAACCTCTTCCTTTGCCGTTGGGTGAGGTCACAAGAACGGACATCTTAGGGTCCCTACCCCCTCGGACCACCCGACCGCAGATACCCCAGCGTGTCTCAGCCTGTACTGACTTCACTGAATCGTCGAATCGTCGTGTCATATACAAATATAAAAAATTACAATATTAAAGAAGATTGTGTAAATACGGAACAATTAATGAAGACTTTAGAAATTAGGTCGAGTTGAAATAGAGTAGTATCACACTTCATCCTTAGGTTAAATAAAAAGAAGTCTACTGATAGGTAAACAGTGGTAAATATTATGATAGAAAGGGGATCACTAAACCTTACACCTTACCACGAATCACCTGTGAACAAGACTGGTGTACCTAGGAATATAGGATTTTCAGTAGAAATCTCTTAAATCGTTATTATGTACTAGGATTACAGTTTCGTCAGTGAAAGAGTTTTAGCTTGATGTTTGTTCATGTTTACTTATACTTTTGTCATCGTACTAACTACTATTGTGCCAAAGACAGGTTAGTCTTTACTGGTCTATATGAATACGTATAAGTGTAATGAAGTAAATAAGACAGTTTTTAAATTCAGATGATAACAGTATAAAATTAAGGACGAAGTGGAATTCATACCGTATGGATCAGGTATTGTTGGTTCAGGTAGGTCCTGTTACAGGAAATGGAGATGACTTCGGTTTTAGGGAAAGAGGGTGTTGAGGTCTCCTTTTTTACTGTGAAGGTAGGAAGGAGTCAGTGTTTTTTTATAAGAGTAAGTCGGAGGACTTCCTGGTTATAACAGGGAGGTCACAGTAGTCTTCTCCTCCCGTTCTTTTACTACTAACAGAGACCATAAAAAAGAGACTTTATTGTATAATTAAGACAAGTATAGACACACTATAGGATAGTTCAAAATGGGTAGGTGACTTAGGATTAGGTATGGTGACGTCCTTGACATCTCCCTCCTCTCCTCTTCTCATTTAGTACCAAGAAAGAGTTCCTTACGTGTCCGCTCACTTTCGTCTTTTCGTGTGTCGGTTGAAATTATTTTACACTGTTTACCAAGGGTGTCCCACGACACCCTCTCTTCTCCTTTCAGTAGAGTGGTACGACCCTCAAGGGACTTCTGAATTTTCCTGTTTAATCACAATCTACAGAAATTGCTACTTATTTTCAGACTCCCTACTCATTCCTCTTTTTCTGTTTACTCCTCTTTTTTCTTCCTTCCCGTAAGGTCTTGTTTCAGGAGAGGGTGTTGTGTATATGTGTACTTACGTCCGCACTTTCTTGTACTACTGACGGTCCGGGACGCTCATAAAGTCTTACCGACCTCCCCCTCCCGGAACCTGTCACTCACTGTTCGGTACTCCGAGATCCCAATCTGGCTTTTCTGACTTGGTCCTGTACGAGACATACAGAAAGATACCTCGAACATGAGCTATGACAGTCACTACTTTCGATCACTTTGTAAAATTCATCCCTCGTTGCACCAATCTCCATTCAATTTTTTTTTTGTGAACTAAAAAAACTCGAAAGGTTGTCCAAAAATAAAAAACGAAATATTAGATAATGTCACAAACTTTGGATTTCTTTATGTAAAAAAGAAGTTTAAACCTACACGCATATTTATAGTAAACAGACCTGAGTCGTGTGAGATGCGGTACTACAAAACTGGGTATAGACGAGGTTTTAATACTTCGAAACAGACAAATGGGTACCTGAGACTCTTGTACCTTTTGTTATCGTTCTCTTTTATTTTTTTGTAAAATTTGTTGCATGAATTTTAAAATAACACGGTTCATGGAGGGAAAGCTATAGACTAGTTCGGAGAAATAGGGAAGAGTCTTATCACTAAATTTAATAAAAAACAAATTTATTCACCAAATTTTATGTGTTAATATTTTATAAATTTACACAGTATATTATTTTGGACTATCGTGTCTTTGAATGATTTTACTCATTGGAGATCATCATCTTCATCTAAATGTTCATCACTGTACTGGTTTTCCTCGACTATAGGTTGTATGTATTTGTCTAGTGCATAAAGTAATAGTTTTTTTGTTTGTTGAACTGAAAATTTTACCCGTCTTCTGGACTTATCTGTAAAACACTTCTACTATGTGTCTACTACTTGTCCATGTACTTTTTTACGCGTTGTAGTGATTAGTAGTCTCTTTACGTTTAGTTTTGGTGTCACTCTGTAGTGGAGTGTGGACAGTCTTACTGTCAGTAGTTTTCTAGTACCCGTTGTCCCCGATTACTCCTACACCGCTTTTCCCTTGGGAAGGTGTGACACCCAACCCGCACGTGTAGCCAAGCCAGTGATACGTTTTGTCATACCTCCAAGGAATACTTGGATTTGTACCTAGATAGTTTACTATATCGTTAAGGTGAGGACTCATATATAGACCTCTTTTATTTTTGTGATTAAACTTTTATGTAAGTGGGGGGGTTTAAGTATCGTCGTAATAAGTGTCAACGATTCTATACCTTTTTGGACACAGGTGACTAGCTATTTTCCTACTTCTACTATATTATATATATCTACGTTACCTTATAACCAGTTAATAAATTTTTTATTCTACAACGATAAACGTTGTCGTACTTACCTAGACCTCTCGTGACACGAATCACTTTATTCGATCTGTCTCTTCCTGTTTATGACATACAATAGTGAACATACGTCTCCTTGGTCTCTAGTTTAACGGTTGTAAGTGACCCAGTATCTCTTTCGTTCCCTTAAAGTCTTTTTTTATAGATGAAGACGAAGTAACTGATAATGTCCGATTTCGGAAACTGACACACCTAGTGTTGTTTCATACCTTTTCAGAATTTCTCTACCCTTATGGTCTGGTGGGGTGTACAGAGGTCTTTGGACATTCGTCCAGTTCTTCGTTGTCAATCTTGACCTGTACCTTACTGATCAAGTTTTGACCCTTTTCTCATGTTGTTCCGACCTATTACAGTGGGACCAATAAATTGAATGTACGTTTTATGTAGTACGCTTTTACGTCCGGACCTACTTAGTGTTCGACCTTAATTCTAACGACCGTCTTTATAGTTGTTGGGGTCTATACGTCTACTATGGTGAGATTACCGTCTTTCTCTTCTCCTTGATTCGTCGGGGGACTACTCCCATTTTCTTTCACTTTCACTTTCACTTCAGCGAGTCAGGACAGGCTGAGAAACGCTGGGCACCTGGCATCGGGTGGTCCGAGGAGGCAGGTACCCTAAGAGGTCCGTTCTTATGACCCCACCCAACGGTAAAGGAAGAGGTCCCCTAGAAGGACTGGGTCCCTATCTTGGGTCCAGAGGGCGTAACGTCCGTCTCTGAAATTGGAGACGTGGTCGTCCCGTTCTCCTCTCACTTTTTCGACCGAATTTTGAGTTGTAAGTAGTTTGGTTATGTTGTAACATATTAATTGGAGGTTAATTTTATTTATTTAAATATAAATTTTTTAAGCTGTAAGTTTTTTGATTCTAGTACCGTAGGCCGAAGTGGTGAAACACCGTTTATCTACCGTTTTTTCGTCTTTACCACTGTCTAAAATAAAGGAACCCGAGGTTTTAGTGACGTCTACCACTGACGTCAGTACTTTATTTTTCTGTTAATGAGGAACCTTCTTTTCGATACTGTTTGGATCACGACTACACGAGTCAGCACCGGTTGAGAGACGCTGGGGTACCTGGTACCGGACGGTACAAGGAGACAGGTACCCTAAAAGGTCCGTCCTTATGACCTCACCCAACGGTAAAGGAAGAGGTTACTGTTTGGATCTGTCACATAATTTTTCGTCCCTGTAGTGAAACGGTTGTTTTCAGACATATACCGAAAAGGTCATCAACACATATCTAAACTCTCAACATGGTATTTATTCCGACTCGTGAATTCTTAACTACGAAAACTTCACACCACGACCTCTTCTTAGAACTCTCAGAGTTCCTGGTGTTCGTCTAGTTCGATCAGTAAGGATTTCTTTTAGTTCGGACTCATAAGTAACCTTTCTCACTACGACTTCGACTTCGAGATTTTGAAACGGGTGGATTACGTTTCTCGACCGAGTAACCCTTGCTGGGACTACGACCCTTTCTACCTTCCGTTTTCCTCCTCCTCCACCTCCGTCTCTTACTCTATCAACCTACCGTAGTGGTTGAGTTTCCTGTACTTAAACTCGTTTGACCCTCTGTCACTTCCTGTCTCCTCACACCGCACGATATCACGAACCATAGAGTTTCTGAACCGGTGTTGAAGTACTGACTTGTTGTTACACCTTAGATTTTTTTTATTTTGTTTGTTTACTTATATTGTTTTATCTTTAACTGAGTGTCTATATCTCTTGCTTGATCACCAATCACCCCACCTGTCCTCTCTGTCTTCCTCCCCTAATTCTCCATGTTTGATGATGCATATTTTCTTTACGATGTTCCTATATAATGTGTCTTTCCCTTATATCGGTTATCAAGTATTATTTATCATATATCAGATGTTTTTATGACTTAGTGATACGACACGTGGATTTTGGTTATATAATAATAAGTTGATATCAAGTTGTTTTTATTCAATTTCTTTTCATCAGTACTCGTATATACTCTATTGACGTTGTCGATGTTGAACTATACTTTGTAATCTAAAAACAACTACTGTACCTTTGTCTATAATACTTATCAAAACACGGAAGTTCGGATATAAGTTTTACCTTTCTTTATGGTTAAAATTAAAACACTCGTTTTTTAAGAGTCTAGTAGACTTAAGATGTGTTATCATAATTAATTTCCACCTTTATCCCTGTTACTTAAGTTAATCCTTAGACAAGATGATCAGATCTCCTCTTCACTACTACCACACTCATCATTATCGATTATATGATTGTTTTACCTCTTTAATGATATAAAGCCCATGACAAGTTTCACGAAATATACCATAGAGTAAACGTCTCAATCCCGGTAATAATTGGACATAAAAATGTTCGTTTCTCTGACTTCGTGTCTCTCAATTCCTTGAAATAAGTCAAACGTGTCGACCACTCATCTTGATCCAAAGCTTAACCCTACCAGACTGAGGTCTTGGAGTGAGAATAGGTGATGACCCTGTCATCTTTGTCACCATTTTTTACATGATCTTCGTACTCCCTTTATCCCACTTGTCCTGTACCTCTTCGTCCTCTATCCCCGTAGATGTCTCTTCACGTCCAGTTCGTCCCCTATGAAATTTTTACGAACGGTGGGTCACAAAACAGGAAGAACCGTTAAGGAGGGAGGGACAGGAGTAAACCAGTAATTCACGTTACCCGCGAGGCGTCTTTCTCTCTCCGTCACCTTGAAGGGAGTCGTTTCGGCTCCCCAGGCCTCTCCACTCGGACGACAGGTGGTTGGGTCGGGGAGTAGCTGCCTCTCTGTTAGTCTCGGTGTCCCCAAATCACATTCGTCAAGGGGAAATAACGGTGTTTGAGAACCAAATAGATCCGTTCGTTCCCCCAAAACGTTTCCTGAAAGATATCAACGTGGTTAGTGCAATTTCCAGTTTAGCAGTACACGGTATCAACGTGGTTAGTGCAATTTCCAGTTTAACATTATACGGTATCAAGGTGGTTAGTGCAATTTCCAGTTTAGTAGTACACGGAAGTAATATTATCCTCAGATACCACTAGTCACGACAGGTGCACGTGCCTTTAGTTCTCTCGGTTAGTTTTTGACATTGTATCTGGTGCGGGGATAGGGAAGGCGGTCCGCGGTAGAATCATAGGTTGACGTTTCGATTGGGTAGAAAAAATTCCAAAGGGTAAATCCCGGGGTGTTAATTCCCATTTAGTACTCCCACTCTTAATAACAGGGGTCTTTTCATTTCTTTTACGATGATCCTTTAACTCTAAACTATCAAAAAGACCTTGTTCTTACTCTCTCTTTCCCTTACTCTTTCCTCTTTAGTGTAGGTTTATTAACTCCATTCATTTCATCTTTTTAAGCCTGTTTAGACTCACTTAGGTTCTTATAACCGTGACCACGGACCTGAGGATACATCGTATCTTCCAGTCCTTCGAAGTTCTCTTAACAAGACGAACTATACCAGGACATAGACTATACTACAATGTCCTCAACTCGACGTTACTGGTTCTTCCATGGATTCGATTCTCGTAGGTGTTACCTAGACTTGAGAGGCCTTACAAAGACTCTTTCATAGATCCTCGGTGGGTCCGAGGTTTTCTCCTATCAATCAACCTACACAACGACCTAACCGACGACCCATACCCACTCCTACTGTTTCTGGAGAATTGACTTCCGTCATCGCAACGGCAGTCGTCGTGGACAGGCGTGTTACGAGGCTTTGGGTCCACTCTAGTCGTCGTGTAGGCGCCGGAATGTGTGTCGTACGAGTCAGTCGTCCCTCGGAACGTCTGGGTAGTTCTCCCCTACTATTCCGGGACTCCGGTCCGTTATGTCTGGTACAGTTCTTCCGACCCTCCCTCCTGATCTTTTGTGAAGACGTCTCTGTCCTTCGACCCACTCGGAAAGACGAGTCTAAGTGAATCTTTTCGTCTTGTCCTCCTCCCCCTCTTGGAAGGACGTCACTCTTTATGACTTTTTCACCGAGGGAGATTTTTTAGGTTTTAAAAAAAACTATAAATTAAATCAACATAAAAAATTTAACACCGTTTTCTTTGGACATAAATGGTAGAATCGTAAAAATTTACACTTAAAACGATTCCAATTGATATAAGTGTACAATACGTTCACTAGGGGGAGGAGTGGTGAGGGAGGACGTCGGAAACCAGTTGTGATAAAAGACGAAGATACTCAAACTCATGAAATATATTCGTCTTATATTCACCTTAGTATGTCATGAATGGAACTTTTTTGGATTTTTAAAGGGACCTTTTGACCTTTGCAACTAACCGTGTGAGTTCGTAAAAGATAGTAATCTTCCTCTCCTCCAAATTTTCGTTCCACTCTCGTCAATTTCTTTTGATCTAGAGAAGTTGTGGTCAAACACTGATAATGTTGAGGTCAGTATAGTGTCCGGGATTCTTTCTTTTCACTAAGTAGTCTAAGACCTCGATCTCAGAGTCTGAGTTCTCGTCACACTCACAGTCGAGACTCAGTATGGAGAATACTTCGATTGTATCGAGGTGATTCCAAAAGAATCAGGAAAATTTGATAATTGAGGCTGTCACGATCGACATCCATAAAGAAGACGGGACCGAAACCTCAAGTAAGAGGTCGTAAATTCTGAACTCAACAGAGATGGGTGATGGGGGTTGGGAGGGGGCTTTTTAGAGTTATGAAACTTTTAAGTTTCAGGTTCGTTTCCAGGTTCAAGGCGTATCGTAAAAAGGGAAGTTCACAGACCGAGACCGGAGTCCGACTGCACCTAGAGATCCTAAACGTTAGTAAGATACAACGTCCACATCCGACGCAGATTTTAGAACCCGTAGGATCTGTCCAAGACTTACTGATGTCGTGAACCATGTTTATTTATAATAACACCCTGGCACAGGTAGAAGGTCAGACCCATCGATACCGTTTCATAGTCTAGTTCAGAATCTTTCGGTTTTCTTTAGTTTAGACTAATGAGACGCCCATCTGAAGTTTTCCCTACAGACAAGGGACCTCCCACTCAATAAAGTCCAGAGTGACCTTGAAAGAGGGTCAAGTTCCTTAGTAGTTGTTATAGTAATAGTTCTTCCATAAACCGGAAGAGACTTTTATTTTACTCTGGAGTATGGAAGAACCAACTGTCAAGTAGACGACACAACACGACACCTAAGGTTTCTATCTATATTATAATTTACGAATAAAATATTTAACGGGTTTAAATAAATTATCGTATCTCATTGAGGACACGTAACTATAACGTATAATTTATTACGAACGTGGAACACCAAGATCGTCAAAATTAAAATAGACCATACAAATCTTCCATGCGATCTATGTCTAGATCGTATCCCGGAATAACAACCATCATGAGTTAATTACCATCAATTTTTATTTTACAACTGTTATTATTATATATAGACTTAGACAAGATATGGTATGATTCACTTCACTTCAGTGAGTCAGCACAGGCTGAGAAACGCTAGGGTACCTGACATCGGATGGTCCAGAGAGACAAGTACTCTAAAAGGTCCGTTCTTATGAGCTCACCCAACGGTAAAGTAAGAGGTCCCCTAAAAGGACTACGTCCCTAGTTTGGATCCAGAGGACGTAACGTCCGTCTACGAAATGGGAGACTCGGTGGTCCCTTCGGGGGTTATGGTATGATTTTATTATTGATTATTTCGTGAAAATTAAAAGATTATTTTAACTTTATCCAGTATCAGTTTTGAGACTACTGTTTTTTCGTTAAGACAGTTCTTAGACCTTACGAACTGTTGGTTTAATAAAGTGGTTCCGTTTCCTATTACGTAATTTTGATCCTACGGTGATAAATTTGAGATAAACGTTTTATGGGCTTTCTTTACTATGAATTGTATTTTTCTTGGATAAAATTGAGATGTTTTTTTTCCGAATAAAGAAGTCACCGTCGAAGTGAATTGGTCTTTTTACTTAGAAAAACAGACGTCAGAACATTCTATGTCCGACTAAATTCGGGGCTGAAAGGATTTAGGTTTGTGCAATGTTTCTAGTTCAGTCGACATGACGTGGTACCGGGTATCGGTGTGACACTAAACCCCTCGTGTATCAACCGGTCCGACATGGCACGAGACAGGTTCTGTTGAGGTCGGTCCGAGAACGGTCGTCATTCGTCGTTATAGTTCGTCAGGACTATCAACGAAGTCACTCAGAATGACAAACCTCATTAGTTTTATTGGTTCGTGAAATCTAGTTTCTAAATAATCATTGTCTTTAAATCTTGAGTTTTATTTTAACATATCAATTGAATTTTAAAACATGCTTTTATGTGACTTCAAAAGTGACGTTACTACACGGGTGAAACCTTTTGTCAAACCGATAAAGAATATTTTCAATTGTAACAGTAGCATACCGGATCTTTAAGGTACGAATCCATAAGTGGGTTCTCTTTATTTATGTATATAGATACCTTTTCGGGTTTACGATTACAAGTCTTAACAAAACGAGTATGATCGGATTTTGCCCTTTGTTGGAGTTCCAGACAGTGGACGACTATTGGATCCATACAGGTATTTTACCCCGAAGGGTTCCCACGATCACCATCTCTTAAGCGGATGGTTACGTCCTCTACACGGTCTCCACACCGAAGTTAAGGACCCAATGCCTCTAGGGGACCTCTTCCTTTACCGTTGGATGAGGTCATAAGAACGGTCCTTTTAAGGTACCTGTCTCCTCGGACCTCCCGATATCAGGTACCCCAGAGTCTCAGTCTGTACTGACTGGTACGTACGTTACGTTATACACTACGACACGACTTCCTTATTATAGATAGATATATATTTGTGTATATACATTATATATTTGTGTATAGTATACATATTTGTATATAGTATATATTATTTCCTTTATTATGTTGTTAATGACTATGTACATCGGTGTACCTCCTTAGAGTTTTCGGAAGACAATTCACCTTCTTCAGTCTGTGTTTTCCGAGGTATGACAAAATTAGGTGAATACACTGTAAGGTACGACACAACACGAATCAACGAGTCAGTACAGGTTGAGAAACGCTTAGGTACCTGACATCGGACAGTCCGAGGAGATAGGTAACCCTAAGAGGTCCGTTCTTGTGACCTCACCCAACGGTACGGGAGGAGGTCCCATATACTGTAAGATCTGTTTCCGTTTTCCTCTTCCCCCACCGTCTCCTACTCTACCTATCTATCGTAATGGTTGAGTTGCACTTAAACTCGTTTGAGGTCTTCTGTCTCGTCCTGTCTACTCGGACCATACGACGTCAGGTACCCCAGTGGTTGTCAGCCTATACTGAATCACTGACTTGTTGTTACTGTTAAAGAAAATTAAAAATAAAAAATAACATCAACTAAAGGTCACAAAGTCCGTATGTCGTTTCACTAGGTCAATATACATAAGAGAAAGTCTAAGAAGAGACAATAGACAATACTGTTCTATGACTTTTCTCAAGGGACACGATGTCTCATCCAGGGACGAATAGATAAAACATATATCATCATAGACAATTAGAGTTTTAAGTGTAAATAGGGAGGAGAAAAAGGGAATTGGTATTCGAACAAAAGATACAGACACTCAGATAAAGACAAAACATCTATTTAAATAAACATAGTAAAATTTATTCATGCAAACATAATCAAAAAATCTAAAGTGTATATTTACTATATACTAAAAACAGAAAGAGACTGAATGACATGAATCATATTATTGGAGATCCAGATAAATACAACGACATTTACCGTAGTGTAGTAAAAATACCGACTCATTATGAGGTAACATGCATATATATGGTGTGAAAGAAATAAGTGAGTGGACAACCTGTAAATCCAACGAAGGTTCAGACCCGATAAAATTTATGACGACGATACTTGTAACCCCATGTACATAGAAAAACTCGATCTCAAAAGAGACCTATATACGGGTCCTCACCTGACGACCTAGTATACCATCGAGACGAAAATCTAAAAAAAGTTCTTGGAGACGTTACAATAGGTATCACCGAAGTGGTTAAATGTAAGGGTGGTGGTCACATCCTTCAAAAGAAAATGGGGTATGGGAGAGGTCGTAAATAATTGACGTCTGAAAAACTACTACCGATAAGACCGGTCACACTTTACTATGGAGTAACACTAAACGTAAACGTAAAGAGATTATTAATCACTACAACTTGTAGAAAAGTACACGGACAACCGGTAGGTAGACATACAGAAGAAACCTCTTCATTGATAAATCCAGAAGACGGGTAAAAAACTAACCCAACCAACAAACAAAACTATTATTCGATATACTCGACAAACGTATAAAACCTTTCAGTACAGTAAACGTTTATAAAAGAGGGTAAGGTATCCGACAAAACAATTAGTAAAGGAAACGACACGTTTTCGGAAATTAATCCAGGGTAAACAAAAACGAAAACAAAGGTAATGAGTTTCTCTACTCAGGTTTTTTTATAACGACACTAAATATTACAACTCACAGGACGGACACGAAAGGAGATCCTCAAAATATCATAGGTCAGAAAGAATGTAAATCCAAAAATTAGGCACAAATTACACAAAGACATATACCATAATCTCTTACAAGATTAAAGTAATAAAATGTATTTCGACAAGTCAAAAGGGTTCTAGTGAATAATTTCTCTGACAGAAAAGAGGTAACATATAAACATGAAGGAAACAAGAGTCAATTAACACGTACCCAAAAATAAACCCAAGGGATAGGAAAAAGTAACTAGATATACAGACTAAAACACAGTCGTGGTGTGACAAGAACTAATCATATCTAAAAATCGTATAGACTTCAGTCCCGGACTAGGGAGGTCGAGACAAGAAGAAAGAATTGTTATGAAACCGAGAAACCCCAGAAAACACAAAGGTATGTTTAAATTTTTTTACAAAACGAGGTCGAGACACCTTTTACAGTAACCATTAAACTATCCCTAAAATGACTTAGAACCAAAGGGAACCCCATATACAAGTAAATTTGTTATAACTAAAAAGGTTAGGTTCTTGTGTCATATAGAAAGGTAGACAAACACACCAGAAATTAAAGAGAGTAGACACAGAATGTCAAAAGTCTCATGTCCAGAAAACGTAGGGATCCATCCAAATTTGGATAGATTTGGATGGTACACAAAAAATCCTAAGTAGATTCATACTCTGTTTTGTAAATAAATAAATAATCGGTTCGGTGTACCGATCGTCCTAGAATCAAGGGACCGACACTTGACTTAATTTAAGACCGGAACCATCAGTTTCGTGACTCAGGATTAGTGACCTGGTGGTCCCTTAAGGGTGTTTTATAAATAAATTTACATTGTTTTTACTTATTTCGTTTTAATAAGTACGTTAGTAAGAAGTTATTTGTCGAGAGTTCAAAGATGTACAATTTGTGTGTTATTATAGACGTAGTTCCTCGAGTGTTTATACTTAATTTGGTCGATGTTGTATTAACGACGTATACACCTTTTTTTAATTGTCATGGACGATACGTCTCACCTATACCAATCACTCTCTACCACTCTCCTGATCTTTTATTAGATATCTAAGAGATTTGGATCTTTAAACTCTACTTTCAAATGAACCGGTCCTCTCACCACACCTACACTCCCTTCCCTTCTTCCTTCTTTCTTTTTCTCGTCTAAGATCACTCTATACGTCCGTCTGTGTGTTTCGTGTAAACCCCTGACGGACCTCATTAATGTCTCTTCGTCGTTTCGTTTTGACTTATTAAGTAAATATTAGTCGGGTTAGACAATGACAGTCCAGGTACTTGACACGTTAAACGATTACGTATAACGATTACTTAAGTACTTAAATAAAGTGTTTATCGATTTCACCAAAACAGGCTACCAGTATTCTGTACCGTTGCTGAGAACAGTCGATCAGATATTTCCATACAATGATTGAGACTCCGGTCTGAGACCTATACGAAAATAACGGAGATAACCTTTTGGTTACATTTGAAGTATGGTAGTAACAAAAAACAGACATTTATTTACATAAATTCCATACAAGAAAAATCGGATAGGACTCGTAAGACCTTCTTCAACATCCTCTCTTATTAAACGATCAATAATTATTTAAATTCTCTAATGTATTGGTTATTGGTTCCTAGTGATGACTCAGTGAAGAATTCGTCTATTAACATTCTTATCTTTGGACGTTAATTGTTTTAATAGTCTAATCACAACTTTATGATTAGTCGAAGAAACAAGGTGGACTGATTTTAGGACAACAACCGTACCAACTTTAATTTAAGTACATATATCCGAACGTATGGTAGTACGAGGAAATGACTCCTTTTTCTTAATAAAAATGATGTACTATGGTCACTCCTACCTGTAAAAAGAAAGAGGAGGAGTGGGTGATGGTTGATCCCTTCTGACTCACCCGACAAAAACAAAGGTTGACATATCATATATTTCGGTGCCAGAAACTTACTGTTTATAATTGTTACGACTTTCTGTTAAGAAAATCATTATAAATTAATAATCACTACGTTCAAGAATTTGTAAATTCTCGTATAGCTATGGAGATTTAATTTAAGGTTCTTCCTTATTTATTCTTCTTACTCAGATGATTAGGGACACCCACTATTCTTCTTCCTTGAATTACGAAATATAATAAACTACCAAGTTTTCTATCTGTTTTGTAAAGTGGTTCCCTTTTTGGAATCTACGTTATTATTTCCTCAGGTGACACTTTTTTACGAATACCAGTTAAAATCCTCATTTAATTAGATCAGTTTCCTCGTCTGGGTTTCTGAAAAGATAATGTGTTCGTGTGAACTCGGATAAATTTTTGCGTGTAATCATCCCCACTTCTCTCAAGTCCGGTCATTCAGGAACCGTGGAGTTAGTTCTAACGGTCGTATCAATAGTTAATTATAACGTCACCAAAGTCATTCCGTATGTGCACAGTTTATCCTTGATAGGACTCAGACGGTGAAGTAAAATGTGTGCTAGGACTTGTGGACAGTCCAGCACTACTAAAAGTCAGTGATGACTGGGTCCTATTTAAAATTGTCCACTGTCCGAAACCTAGTTTAATGGTTAAGGGACTCCGTAAGTCAGGAGGGTTTGGATTCATAAAAACCGTACTAAATATACAAGAAATCGAAGGAAATATTACATTAAATCTCAATACAGTCAAGATCATGATAAGAACTTTACACTCTTTTATGGGTCACAAGTCAAAAAATTTTGAGGAAGTGTCTTTTGATATTTGGTATCTTGTATTTCCTTTTTATCAAAAAATAATAACAAAATTACGACATATAACACGTTTTGTTTTCGTCCGTTAAGAACAACCAGAGTATTTAATCTATACTTTAAAATTATCAGACTTAAATTTGTAGACTTCTGACTACCAAATATTCCTATTCCATTTTTGATTAATAGTAAGTTCTGGGAAGTGTCAGTCTTAAAACCGACAAAAGGGTCTGAAATGAAGAGAAATCACTGGAAGGGATTACGTGTGGAATATGTTGACTTCCCTATAGACTCATGTATTAAAGGTCCTTAACGACTAGTAAAGATATGGAAGTTTAGAAACAATTATAATGAGGACGTCGGACTTTTTGGGTAGGGACAAGACGGACCTTTTAGGAGTCTGAAGAATGGGGAGTGAAGAAAACACAAAATCGTCTACTCCTGTCGGAAGATGTAGTACTCTTGTTCCCGGGAGTCACAGGGGGAAAACATCTACAATCTGTTGACGCAATAGGAACTACTGGAGGAAATGGCGAGGTTTAGATCAGGTAGTGATTTAGAACAATCACAAAAATTTTAGAGTCTTAGTTAAATGGAGAAAAGTAAAGGAGACGTTAGATTGATCACTTTCAGTGGTAGTATAGAACGGATCTGTTGATGTCCATTCTAATCGACCGAAGAGACGAACAAGGGACCACCGAGTCTACCATTTGCAGACGGACGTCACGCCCTCTGGACCCAAACTGGGGACCCAACCCTGCTAGGGGACTTCTTCCTTTACCGTTGGGTGAGGTCATGAGAACGGATCTTTTAGGGTACCTGACTCCTCGAACCACCCGATGTCAGGTACCCCAGCGTTTCTCAGCCTGTACTGACCGCTGAAGTGAAAGAAAGAAAGACGAATAAGTGAAGAGGCAGGGACTTATGTGGAGATTGTGACTATAACCTTTAGGTCCTAGTGTTAGATACGCGAAACATTACTCAGTTACAATTTCAACTCGATAATTATCATTTAGATTTATAATCGTGTAGCTATCCTCCTCAAACTACATTTCAGATTCAGACGTACTCCTCGACTTTCATCAATATCCCCGGACTAATAAAATTCACCCGCACTCAAACTTATCCAAGGGTTCTGTCTTAACCGATGGACAGTGAAAGTGTTTTCAGGTCTACTACGGAAGTACCTCCACCATAGACTTGAGTGCTCCTACGGCATTCTTTGTTGCACGACTCTCTTCTCTTGATCCTCTTTGAACCTCTTGAGGATATAATTCCCCCATCCTTCTCTGGTCTTTCAACCGTCATTCTCTTTCTCACCTCGGTTCTTTCAGTACAAACGTACGAACATAAAAAAACATAATGTTTGAACCTAATTAAGACTATCTAAGATCTTCCGGTCCTATTATCTTAAGATCTAATGTATATATATGAATCCATTTAGACCGTAAACACGTATATGACCCTTGTCTTTCCCGATATTTTTAATCCCCGTTCCCATGATAATTTCTTCGTTTATGTCATTACGACCGAACTCCACTAAGACATGGTTTATTTTACCACTTGATATAAATTTATAATGACATAAACCATGTATGTATACATAGTATCTTCTAGAACCTTGAGAGTCCGTGTAATCGGATACTTGGACAAAAAGAGTTCCTGTTTTTCAGAGAATTACTTTATCTATTAAAAAAATGTTGAAAAAGACTACGGATATTTTTGGTTTATTATGTTTTTGATTTTTTATCGTTCATTTTTAGTAGATCTTAGGGGGGATATCTCGGTATGAAAATTGTAAACCCACTTGTAAGAAGATCTTTACATATAAGACGGAGAGGGTTGTTGTATGTGAGAAAATGTATACAACATCCCCAGTCGTCAATTCCACTAGTAGACAAAGACATGTACTTCTAAATAACCTTGTGCGGTATCAGTGAACGACCTGTACCAGTATCATATGTGTAATAGGTACCGATGAAGACATGATGTTCTCCTCCCAACTTATCATACTGTTTTTGATATACTGGATGTCTTGAATGAATGATGGACCGAAAAATGTCCTTTTGAGACTGTTGGGACTATATGTCTTAGTATGGTGTATATAACATAATATTGAATGAAAAAGTGAGTCAAGTCAAGTCAAGTCAAGTCAACGAGTCAGCACAGGCTGAGAAACGCTGGGGTACTTAACGTCGTGCGGTCCGGAGGGACAGGTAATGCTTGAGGTCCTCAAATGAGTCTGAGTGCAGGTAGCTCAGTCACTACGGTAGGTCGGTGGAGTAGGAGACAGCAGGGGAAGAAGAGGACGGGGGTTAGGGAGGGTCGTAGTCTGAGAAAAGGTTACTCAGTTGAGAAACGTACTCCACCGGTTTCATGACCTCAAAGTCGAAACCGTAGTAAGGAAGGTTTCTTTAGGGTCCCAACTAGAGGAAGTCTTACCTGACCAACCTAGAGGAACGGCAGGTTCCCTGAGAGTTCTCAGAAGAGGTTGTGGTGTCAAGTTTTCGTAGTTAAGAAGTCACGAGTCGGAAGAAGTGTCAGGTTGAGAGTGTAGGTATGTACTGGTGTCCTTTTTGTTATGGGAACTGATCTGCCTGGAATGTATGGTAATTATAAAATTGTCTAGTTATTTATATATAATAGTAAAATTACCGACGTACATTAAGGTAATATATTTCGTCGATATTATTTAAAGACAACTACCGATAAATCTCAATTAAGAAGATATAATATTAGATACGACGGTGTTTTCGGAAGTATCTGTAGAATGGTGTGCATTGATAGAATTTATTTAAAGACCTCTATCTTAACACCCCAGTTCTCAAGAGATATAAAATGTAAAATACGCGAAAAAGGTTATTGAAAGTAAGAATAGTCCTCTCTTACTTTCACATGTAAAAAAGATAAAGGAACGGTTAGGACTCTTATTCATTCCTAAAACTCAGACTTTTTTTTCTATGTAGTCGCCAATGGTAAACAGAACAAACTAAGAATATTCCCTTTTATAGAAAATACTAATAACCTGTAAATACGGAGAAAAAATACTTAACACCTAACGTAATAAATATAAATGTAATATTTAATATATATAATATATATAATATAATATATTTATATTTGTAATAAATATAAATGTATTTTTACATGAAGTAAATGGAACGGTCAAAAAGACAACTTCGTAAAGAATTTGACTAAACATTCACATGGTACACGATGTATTGAGTTGTTTATAGATGACTTGTAATTTCTGTGTTCTCGAGCTCGATATAAGGTATATTTCTCCTTTCCGCCATCCCCGGGACGGAAGTGTCAGAATATTTTCTCTCTTCAATAGTAAAACAAACTGTATATTACGTTTCGGTAAGGATTTTAAGTCACTTAACAAACTATTTTAGAGGATCCTTCTCGTTGTAGAACTTGTTCACTTTAGTTAAGTGAACTTTTAATTAGAATTAGTACCCTTTGATCCGAACAGAGATTTCGGATGTGCAATTCTTAGGATGACTAATTCAAGAATTTTAAGACTCTTACAGGTTACGATCAAAAAACAGTAGTCTTATCAAAAAAGTAAAAAAATTAAGAATATATGGGGTTTGTTGTGTCTTTTTTTTATATTTTCTCTTTCATTTTGGTGGACTTTATGAGATGTGTTTTTACGAAAATGCAAAGAGAGGTGAAAAGTGATTAATGACATGTATAGACTTCGTATACCGTCCATTTCTCCCATTAGTTTTTCGATTCGTTTCTTTCCCTTTGATTCCCTTTGGTCTTTTATTCCGTTCAGACTCGTCTCTCTTCGTCTTATATCATCTTGTTGGTAGGAGACGAGGACTCCAAAGAAGACCCTAATGTCTTTTGTCCGTCAATTCTTAACTTAAAGTATGTGTTTTAATGTATCACTTTAAGTTGTCATGGACCACACTAGTAAACGATGTCCAAACGTTTATTTGTTTGTTTGTTTTTTGTTTTTTCGTAGGAGTATAAATTTAAATACCTAAAACTTGTTTAGAACAATGTGCACTTTCTTAAATTTCTTAAGACTTGTAAGAAAGTAATGGAGAATATTTTGGCTTCTCACCCGATAGTAGAGGAATATCAAGAATGTTTTACATCTTCCCTTTAACTATTAGTTTGTGACGACTACTGTCTATAAATATAGTTTAAGTGTATTGATAAGGATTAATATTTATATGTAAGGTTCTAATAGGTGTTCATACTTGAGGATAATTATGCATAACGTCAATGTATACGTGTGACTTTTCTCTATACGGGAAAGTGGAAAATACATGATGAGTCTTTATAATCTCATAGTGGTCGACGGTATTTCCAGTGTGACTTAAAACCCACGATTAACACCGTCTGAATACTTGTAGTGAAATAAATTTTTATTTCACAACAAATTTAGAAATAAGATTAGATAAAGGAGGGCAAATTTACCTTTACTTTTGTTTTAAATGGTTCTCCGATACAAATATACATGAGGGGGGAGATACTTTTTTCTCTAACCATATACGTCGGACACTTTGGACTATCTCTTTAATCAATCGACTTTGGAGTTCGGTTCAAACTAGAGTTCATGCATCATAGTGCACTAGGGGTGATTGAGATGCTTCTCATGTCGTAACACGTGCGTACAGGGTCCGAACCTAAACCTTGTATTACACCGTACACCCCACTCCCGTTCCCAATCCCCCGTTCTTTATAATGAGACAATTGTTTACCACAACTCATATTTCAATTACGATTCCATATATTAGAAAGGTTCCCGGTCAAATTTATGAATATAAGGTCACGTACGTCATTTCAACAAGGGTTTAAGATTAGTACCGTAAAACCTGGACCCAATGTGAACTCAAGTGTCAACTTTATGTATACATATTTTCTGAATTCATTTAATTATACAAACCAACTTTTTATTTTAAATAGAATAAAAATCTTTGAATGTATTAATGAAATTGTACTTTTTTAAGTAATTCAATATCGATGTGACATGACTGAGGGGGTTTTACGGTAAACGAAAGTGTAGAACAACGATACTGAGGACGAAAAAGGAAAGGTAAATTAGCGAGGTGAGTCAAAGTTTTCGGAAAAGCTATAGATTTTATATTTAGTAAAGTAGGGTTTTCGGTAGAAGAAAGACAGGAGGTTCGACTTAAATAAGAAACGGGACTAAAGAAAGTCCTGAAGTGGACATTAGAAATAAGTGGCTGATAATGTAATATGGAGCTCCGTAACAATCAACGATGTGAAGTCGGAAAGGACGACCGAACCGGAATGTTCATCATCTAACATTTGATGGACTTTCGTTCTTTACCAAAATAATGAATTCGTAAGACACTTCACGGATCGTGTGATTTGCTTGTTTTACAAGGAAGTTAAATTAAGTTATTTGGA
Source organism: Capra ibex (assembly GCA_006410555.1). Taxonomy (NCBI): domain Eukaryota; kingdom Metazoa; phylum Chordata; class Mammalia; order Artiodactyla; family Bovidae; genus Capra; species Capra ibex. The sequence continues at coordinate 124,031,193 of SJYO01016970.1, read as the reverse complement.
AATGATTCTTGTACAACATATGTTCTATCGTCCGGTCACAGGATCTTTGAAAAGTAACTGTGAGTAGAGGATGTGTAAGTGTGAAGACATAATAGGGAACTTAGTGACCCTGATCAACGAACTTTTACTGTAAAAGGTTTCAGGTAGCGGTTCACTTAAGACCAATCTAAGACGGTAAACCTCCGTGAGTGTATGTTAGTCTTCCATCCTTAAGCTATCATCGATAAAAAAAACAAAGGTCGTCGATGTTTCGGTCTATATTATTCCGGTAATCTTTACAACAACAAGTCAACGAGTCAGTACACGGTGAGAAACGTCAGAGTACCTGACGTCGTGTGGTCCGAGGAGACAGGAAGTGACAGAGGGTCTCAACCGAGTTTGAGTGCAGGTAACTTAGTCACTACGGTAAGTTGATAGAGGAACGACAGAGTTCTCAGAAGAGATTGTGGTGTTAAGTTTTGGTAGTCAAGAAACCACGGGTCCGAAGAATTAGCAGGTTAAGAGTGTAGGTATGTACTGGTCACCTTTTTGGTATAGAAACTGACATGCCTGAAAACAGACGGTTCACCACGGAAACCAAAATTTATACGACAGGTCCAAACAGCATCGAAAGGAAGGTTCCTCGTTCGAAAAGTAAAGTACCGACGTCAGTGGAAGGTGTCACTAAAACCTCGGGTTCTTTCATTTCAGAAAGTGCCAAAGTTAAAAAAGGGTAGATAAACGGACTTCTCTACCCTGACCTACGGTACTAGAAACAAAAAACTTACAACTCAAAATTCGGTCGAAAAAGTGATAGGAGAAAGTGGAAGTAGTTCTCCAAGAAATCAAGGGGAAGTGAAAGACGACAATCAAGTTAAGTCAAGTCAGAGAGTCAACTCAGACTTAGAAACACTGGGGAACCTAACGTTGTGTGGTCAGGAGGGACAGGTAGTGGTTGAAGGTCTCGAATGAGTTTGAGTACAGGTAACTCAACCACTACGGTAGGTCGGTAGAGTAGGAGACAGCAGTGGAAGAGGAGGACGAGGGTTAGGGAGGGTCTTAGTGCTAGAAAAGGTTACTCAGTTGAGAAACGTATTCCACCGGTTTCATGACCTCAGAGTCGAAGTCGTAGTCAGGAAGGTTTCTTTAGGGTCCCGACTAGAGGAAATCCTACCTGACCAACCTAGAGGAACGTCAGGTTCCCTGAGAGTTCTCAGAAGAGGTTGTGGTGTCAAGTTTTCGTAGTCAAGAAGACGTGAGTCGAAAGAAGTGTCAGGTTGAGAGTGTAGGTATGTACTGGTGTCCTTTTTGGTATCGGAACTGATCTACCTGGAAACGACCGTTTCATTACCGAGACGAAAATTTATACGATAGATCAAACCAGTATTGAAAGGAAGGTTCCCCATTCGCAGAAAATTAAAGTACCGACGTTAGTGTTAGATGTCACTAAAACCTCGGGGTTTTTTATTTCAGACGGCGACAAAGGTGACAAAGGGGTAGATAAACGGTACTTCACTACCCTGGTCTATGGTACTAGAAGCAAAAGACTTACAACTCGAACTTCTGTTGAAAAAGTGAGAGGAGAAAGTGAAAGTAGTTCTCCGAAAAATCAAGGAGAAGTGAAAGACGGTATTCCCACCACAGTAGACGCATAGACTCCAATAACTATAAAGAGGGTCGTTAGAACTAAGGTCGGACACGAAGAAGGTCGGGTCGTAAAGAGTACTACATGAGACGTATATTCAATTTATTCGTCCCATGACGTTTACGACTATGGACTAAACCTCTGTATTGACATTAAGGAGATCTGTAATTAGTAAAACTTAACTAATATTTACATAAATCTCTAAAAGGAAATGTCACTCCCTTTTCTATGTATCCATCTCATTCATGTAGTTATTAGATCCGATCTTTATGACTTCTTTACCTAATAATCTACATACACTCCAATATTGGTCTTCAAATGTCAATTGAGATCTTAGTCATACTCACTTAAACTTACGTGCGACTTCCAAAGAGTTCAGATTTAATTCTGGATTTGTTTAATGTGGACACGTGACCAGAAGTTACTGTATTAAAATTTATACGGAGTTATAAAAAAGAATTGTGATATGAATCATATCAAATCTTAACGTATCCTGAACACGGGTCAGATGTCAAAGTGTTCCATACATATTTATACCGAAATAAACACGGGGACATGTGTCATAATCTTTCTTGATCCGTTGAATGTTTTGATTATATTTGGTCGGAGTATTTAGAATAAAACCAAAGAGTGAACTTTTCTGAAAAGTCTAAGGTTCACGTATAGGCGGTTGACTGACGGACTACCTCCGAGTGTGGAAATCCTTCGGGTGTAGATGGTCCTACAACAGGGTACTGTCGTAGAGGTCAGCTTTGTGGTACCAGCTGTCCTGCTAAGAGAGGGTAGAGAACTGAAGGTGTATGGACGGTAAATGTGTCATACTGCAGTTTATGTAAGGAATGACTTAGATCATGGAGGGACCTCCTATAGTATCTAAAATATTCCGTTTTTGTCATATCTAAATATCCATACCCACTATAGAGTAGTAGGTCTGTAGTGAAACGACTGTTTCTAGGCATATCAATTTCAATACCAAAAAGGTCATTAGTACATACCTATACTCTCATCCTGGTATTGCTTCCGACTCGTGGTTTTTTAATTACGAAAGCTTGACACCACGATCTCTTCTGAGAACTGTCAGGGAACCTATCGTTCCTTTAGTTTCGTCAGTTAGGATTTTCTTTTGTTCGGACTTATTAGTAGTCTTCCTGACTACGACTTTGACTTCGAAGTCATGAAACTGGTGGACTAAGCTTCTCGGTTGAGTAACCTTATTTGGGACTGCGACCCTTTCTAACGTCCGTCCTCCTCTTCCCCTTACCGTCTCCTGCTTTACAAACCTTCCGTGGTAACTAAGTTACCTGTACTCAAACTCGTTTGAGACCCTCTATCACTCCCTGTCCCTTCGGATCGCACGACGTCAGGTATCCCGATTTTTCTCAGCCTGTGTTGACTCACTGACATGTTGTTCCGAAGTTATGATACACTTGACTCTTGAAGGTCTACAAGTTCGACCTAAATCTTTTCCGTCTCCTAGTTTAACGGTTGTAGACAACCTAGTATCTTTTTCGTTCTCTTAAAGTCTTTTTGTAGATGAAGACGAAGTAACTGATGAGATTTCGGAAACTGATACACCTAGTGTCGTTTGACACTTTTTAAAAATTTCTCTATCCTTATGGTTTTGTGGAATGGAAGGAGGACTCTTTAGACATACCTCCATTTCTTCGTTGTCAATCTTGGTCTGTACCTTGTTGTCTGACCAAGTGTTAACCCTTTCCTCGTACACTTCCGACATACAACAACGAGAAGAATAAATTGTATATACGTCTTATGTAGTACTCTTTACGACCCGACCTACTTCGGGTTCGAATTTAGTTCTAACGGCCCTCTTTATAGTTATTGGAGTCTATACGTCTACTATGGTGGGAAGACCGTTTTTGACTTATTCTTGATTTCTCGAACCACTTACACTTTCTCCTCTCACTTTTTCGACCGAATTTTAAGTTGTAAGTTTTTTAATTCTAGTACCGTAGACCAGGGTAGTGAAGTACCGTTTATCTACTCCTTTGTCACCCTTGTCACTATCTGAAATAAAAGAACCCGAGGTCTTAGTGACGTCTACCACTGAAGTCGGTACTTTAATTTTCTGTGAACAAGGAACCTTCTTTTCGATACTGTTTTGATCTGTCGGATAATTTTTCGTCTCTGTAATGAAACGGTTGTTTCCAGGTCGATCAGTTTGGATACCAAAAAGATCATCAGTACATGACTACACTCACAACCTGGTATTTCTTCCAACTCACGGCTTCTTAACTACGTAAACTTGACGTCTCAACCTCTTCTGTCGCCTCTCAGGGAACCTAAGTTCCTCTAGTTTGGTCAGTTATGATTTACTATAGTTGGGACTTATAAGTAACCTTCCTGACTACGACTTCGACTTCGAGGTTATGAAACCAGTGGACTACACTTCTCCCCTGAACAACCTTTTCTAGGTCTACGACCCTTTCTAACTTCCGTCCTCCTCTTTCCCTACTGTCTCCTACTCTGCCAACCTACCGGAGTGACTGAGTTACCTGCACTCAAACTCGTTTGAAGCCCTCTACCACTTCCCGTTCCTTTGGGTCACACGATGTCAAGTACACCCAACGTTTCTGACCGTGTGTTGACTCACTGACTTGTTGTCGTTGTCGAGGTCCCTTAGAAGGACTGGATCCCTAGTGTGGACGCAGAGCACGTAGAGGACGTCCGTTCATGAAACGGTGACGTGGTGGACCCCTTCGACGTACCGTATCTTTGTCCATTTTACCGAGTCAACAATCTGTATATGGGGTTTCTAGCTTTCGTCCCTGAACTCTATAAACATGTAGGTACAAGTATCGAGTTACCATATTCGTTCGGATTACAGGTGACTACCTACTTACCTATTTGTTTTATATCATATGTGTGTTGTCTTATAATCAGTCTGAATTTTTCTTTCCTTTAAAAATGTAGTTGTTGTACCTATTTGGAACTCCTGTATTCGGATTCACTTTAATCGGTCAGTGTTCTCTATTTATGATATACTAAAGTAAGTATACTCCATAGATCTTACACGACGTGAATCAGAGAGTCAGTATAGGTTGAGAAACGTTGGGGTACTGACATCGAGCGGTCCGAGGAGACAGGTACCCCTAAGAGGTCTGTCCTTATGACTTCATCCAACGGTACGGGAGGAGGTCCCCTAGAAGGGTTGAGTACCTAGCTTGGGTCCAGAGAGAGTAACGTCCGCCTAACAAATGGTAGACTCGGTGGTCCCTTCAGACCATGGATCTTATCAGCTTAAGTGTATCTGTCTTTTATCTTACCATCAACGGTCTTCCACCCCCCACCCACCCCCGACAAATTACACATGTATTGAAGTGACCCCTTCTATTTTTCTAAGACCTCTACCTACCCACCACTACTAGCGTGTTATTATATTTTTATGAATTATGCCGGTTTAACCAAAAAAAAAAAAATTACCAAATAGGAGGAGTTTGAGAAGGTCTTTTAACGTCTCCTTCCATTTGAAGGTTTGAGTAAGATACTCCGGTGGTAATGGGATTATGGTTTTGGACTGTTTCTACAGTGTTTTTTTCTTTTGATGTCCGGTTATAGTGACTACTTGTATCTACGTTTTTAGGAGTTGTTTTAAGATCGTTAGTCTTAGGTTGTTGTGTAATTTTTCTAGTATGTGGTACTGGTTCACCCGAAATAGGGTCCCTACGTTCCTAAGAAGTTATAGGCGTTTAGTTAGTTACATTAAGTGGTGTAATTGTTTAACTTTTTATTTTTGGTATACTAATAGAGTTATCTACGTCTCTTCCGGAAACTGTTTTAAGTTGTAGGTAAATACTATTTTTGAGAGGTCTTTCGTCCTTATCTTCCTTGTATGGAGTTGTATTATTTTCGATATATACTGTTTGGGTGTCGTTTGTAATGGGAGTTACCACTTTTTGACTTTCGTAAAGGGGATTTCAGTCCTTGTTCTTTTCCCACAGGTGAAAGTGGCGATGATAAGTTGTATCAAGACCTTCAAAACCGGTGTCGTTAGTCTCGTCTTTTTCTTTATTTTCCTTAGGTTTAACCTTTTCTTCTTCATTTTGAGAGTGACAAACGTCTACTGTACTAGGAGATGTATCTTTTGGGATTTCTGAGGTGGTCTTTTAATGATCTCGAGTAGTTACTTATATCATTTCAACGTCCTATATTTTAGTTGTGTTTCATTAGGGAACGTAAGGATATGTGCTTATTACTCTTTCATCTTTTTCTTTAATTCCTTTGTTAAGGTAATTGGTAACGTTGCTTTTCTTATTTTATGAATCCTTATATAGATGGATTTCTTTGATTTCTGGATATATATCTTTTGATATTTTGTGACTACTTTCTTTAGTTTCTCCTGTGATTATCTACCTCTTTATATGGTACAAGTACCTA